>JARYGA010005700.1:0-23478 GCA_030545235.1 Helianthus tuberosus
AAACTGGAAGAGTGAATGCCTGTACCCTGGGTTTCTGTCTAAGGCTAGAGTGTTCGTACAAATCCACATAATCGGACCAGTCACTCTTACCTAAGAACTCTTGGGGTGAGTGTTCACTTATAGGCGAGCATGTCTTCGCGATACATTATTTTTGACCCATTTACTTTGATTAGTCACAATGTGTCGTTTGTTTGCCTTGTGGTAACAAACAAATGACCACCATCTTTGCTTTTGTCAAATTTTTGTATCACCTCATCCTTTTCATCTAATCATCTCACTCGTTTCCTTTCAAGTTTCCCTCCTTTAGAATGCCTCCTCGACGCGACAATCAGATAGCGAATGTCGAACTGGCGGAAATCATCGCGCAGCAAATGGCTGCTGCCTTCCCAAATCTTATTGCTCAACTAAACCAAGCCAACAACAACAATAACGCTCCATGCAATTTCAAGAGTTTCAATTCGGCTAAGCCACTCAAGTTTAGTGGTTCTGAAGGAGCAACTGGGCTCCTACAGTGGTTCGAGAGCACTAAGAGTACGTTTCGTCACGTTCAGTGTCCTGATAATCGCAAGGTCGAGTTTGCTTCCAGTGTGTTTCAGAAGAGGGCTCTTACATGGTGGAACGGGGTTATGAGAGACCGTGGTGCTGAGGTTGCTTTAGCACAGACTTGGGCCGAACTTAGGGCCCTTATGATGAAGGAGTTTTGTCCTCGTCATGAACTGAGGGCTTTAGAAAGGGAATTTGACGATCTTAAGCAAGATAGCGGTGAGCATCGAGCCTACATGGACCGTTATGAGGAGTTAAGTCTGTTATGCCCAAACATGGTCACACCTTTGGATAAGACAATCGAAAAGTACATTGATGGCCTCCCTAACTCAATACAAGACATTGTGACTGGTAGCAACCCTACTACAGTTAGACAGGCCATTGAGCTATCTGCAACCTTGACTGAATCTCAGATCAGGAAAGGTAAAATTTTTCCGAAAAAGTGACAAGAAACTGATTGAGGAATCAAAGACCATGGATGAACAGACTGGATCCCCTAAGAAGTCAAAGAAGCGAAAGGCTTCTCAGAACTTCGCCGTGGTCGCTCACAATGATCAAGCCGTCCCCAACCAACCAGCTCAACCCCCTGCTAGGAAGCCCTACAACGGAACTGCACCCTTGTGCAACCAATCTAGCCTACATCATCATGCTGGTGTGAAATGCCGCACATGCCAAGCTTGTGGACTTATAGGTCATACAGCAAGGGTTTTCCCAATCGCAGCTGCACCAAATCAAGTTAACGACAATCCTGCTCAAGGTCGTTTTCCACCAGGTTCTTGTTTCAACTGTGGCGAGATGGGCCATTTCCGAAGAAACTGCCCAAAGCTTGCTAATGCGAATCCAGCGCAGGGATGAGCATCTGACCGAATGGAAGACAACGCTGTTTAGAAATAATCACGTCTTATGTATTATTTTCTTTTGTTGTCAAGGTCCATGAAACAGTTGCTGATGTTGTTTATAAATAAATCTTTTATTTACATTGCAATATGTTTATGTGGTTGCATGTATAAAACAACATAACCCCTGCAATATCGACAATCAAGGAACCGTATTCCTTGAAGAACAGAGTACCCCCAAATTCTTCCACTTTATGATCTCTTGCGTTTTCCACGAAAATCCTAAGTACCCGTTTCTTCCAAGGAGAACGAAGTACAAGGCGCAAGTTACAACTCCGGACGAATACCCACTCCTTAATGGGGTACCTAAGGGTATTCCCATAGATGCTTGAGGACGTTGAAGTCCATCAACTGGGTTCCTGGTATGCCTTGAATACCCATGTTCAAATCGACGCCAAGTTAATTGCAATCAATAACAAGATAATAACAATTAATAACCAAGGAAACAATTATGTGATTAAGTGCTTATGTGTTCCCTTTTATGTTTTTATTTGTGATCCAAATTAAGTTATCCAAATCCTCGTAGAATCTTCCATATCTTCGTATAAGGGATTCATAGTAGGATACCCAAAGGTACTAGCTAAAATCATTAATGGACTTCTACGTTGTAGTTAAGTCCCTTGGATTATAAAGTACTACTCCATAATTAGACCCCTGAGAGGTCTAGTTAAACAGATTAATCCAAAAATCTGGTTAGGAATATCATGTGATGATATAACTGAAAGGACTCCTTGGTGGCCTAATTAAAAAAGGATCATCTGTCGATCAAATTAAAAGGACCCTATGGTAGTCTAGTCACCCTCATCACAGGATTGATTTTCTTCCCCTAAACATTACAAGACAAACTGTGCGGACTGTGAAAGGAATTACGTAATTATGGATGCATACATAATTATGGAATTTAGTGCACAGAAATCACAGCAAGTTCTGTCATGTATCTAGAGTTTAACCCAATTCATTTCCAACTCTGATGAAGCAACCGTTGAAAATGACTCCGTCTGTTCATTTCGTTTCTGAAGATTATCCGTTGAGGAAATGAATATCCGTTTGTTTAAATCCTTCATTTCCAACTCTGATGAGGCAACCGTTGAAAATGACTCCGTCTGTTCATTTTCGTTTCTGAAGATTTATCCGTTGAGGAAATGAATATCCGTTTGTTTAAATCCTTCATTTCCGCTTCTGAGGAAGCAACCGTTGAAAATGACTCCGTCTGTTCATTTTCGTTTCTGAAGAATGTCCGTTAAGGAAATGAATATCTGTTTGATTATCCTCTTCATTCCCGTTTGTAACGAAGAACCCGTTGAGGAAAATGAATCACCCATTCATTTTCACTTCTGAAGAATATCCGTTGAGGGAAATGAATATCCGTTTAGTTAAATCCTTCATTTTCCATTTCCGAAGAACCCGTTGAGGAAAATGACTCCGTTCGTTCATTTTTCGCTTCTGAAAAATATCCGTTGAGGAAAATGACAAGATTATGCCTTTTTTTATGGTTATTTAACACAAAGTCACAGACAGAGTCCTACGAATAAATTTCGGGACGAAATTTCCTAAAGTAGGGGAGACTGTGACACCTGTGTCACTGTGACCATCAAAAAAATACCAAGCCAATCAAATATTGTATTTCATACTTGGGATCTGTATAAATATGTGTGTCTTTTGCACATATCAATTTTTGTTCAATTTCAAACTCTACATCGCTTTCTGGAGAGTTATACGCAAACTGGTGCGTAAACGCAGTCAGTTTAACGCGAAAAATACTCCGGAACATAAACATATGCTTAACATACCTTAAATAACCTTTACATAACTTAGGAATAAGTTTTGAAGGCTTTGGTATGGCAAAATCAAGTTAATTCGCTTACAGGGACTAAATTTGACAAACTGCGAAAGTATGCCAATTTGAACTGTAACGAACATTTCGGAACATGATCATAAGTTAAACACACCCTAAATACCCTTTACATAGCTTAGAAATAGGCCTTGAGGTGTTCGGTGTGCTAAAATAAACTTTATGCTCATTCAGGGACCAAAAGCGTCAAAAAGTGCATAAGTTTGCATTTTCGCACATAACTTACGTTCTGGATACATCCGGACATCCAAAAATTTATGTAAGCACTAAAAAATTTTATTTTAGTGTTTGGCATAAGAAAAATCCATTCGTCGCGCAATTTGGACCGTATTTGCGTCCGTTACGATTTCCGTCGTAATTAACCGAACAACGCAACCATACGGCCAAACGAACCGACATCCGAGATATTTTTGAGCACATTTTAAGTTCCCTATACTTTAAATTCATTTTAGAGCTTTAAAATGGGGTTAACGGGGCTTAAACGTGTCAAAAATGCATCAAATAGCAAGTTTGGATGCACAGGGGCCTGTTCTGCCAAATATGAAAGTATCAGACCTGCAAGGTCCTTACGGACCGTATGGTTCTGGGCCTTATGGTCCGTAAGCAGGTCCCAGATCAGAAAAACTTGTTTTACAGCCTGTTAACAGCTGTTATGCACCCATAACACCCTTGCACATGACATTTCCTAAGAATAGGGGGCCATTTTGATGTACCATGGTATTGTAAACAAGTGTAAGGTTGAAATCAAAGCTCGGATATCGACAAACGATCTTAACGGCTCTCCGAACACTATAAATACCCATCCCATTCACTTGCAAAACCCACTTGATTTCTGAGATTTCTCTAAGTTGGGGTGTTTCATCACCTCATACCTGAGAATACTTGGAAAATCAATCTTGCGGGGACCCTTTGTAAGTATTCCTTCGTTCTTTTTATGCGTTTTAAGCGTTAAAGTCAAACTGTGTTTGACTTTCTGCATTGACCAGTTTATGGTCAATGCGAAGTTCGTTTGAACTTCATAACGTGAGCGTAATCACGATGGTTATAGTCCTTAGTGACTATACCTACTGACTACCACGTTATCTAGGCTCCGTGACGAGTCGTAGTTTCGGCCAAAATGCGTATTCTTGCGTGTTTTGTAACCAAACTACTTTTGGGTATCAAGACCCTTTGTCTTGATACCAAACCTATTTTCAAACTTAGTTAAGCATGTTTTAACATGCTTAGCTCGTCACTTTTAGTTTTGTGCTTGTCTAGGGTCGTAAAGGTAAGCGATCTAAACAATCGCTTATACTTTCGAACCCGAACCATTTGGTCGATCATTAGGATCCAACCAAACACATTAGGTGACCATAGTATATAGGGAATAACCTTTCGAGGTTATACCTTATGGTCACGACGTTTAGTTAGTTGTATGATAGGTAGTTTATATGCCTCAGGTTTATTACCAAAATGCCCTTTTTACGCCAAAACTCATTTTAAACATATGTAACATAACTTTTAACATCTAAACTGATTTGAAACAATATTAGACATGTTAAGGCATATTTTACTTGTCATAGGACTAGTTACGCGGTCGGAACGCGTTTTACGCGAACGGCGCGTTAAAGTAGCATAAGCTACCTAAACGGGTCGTAACGGGTAAGAAGCACTTAGGTTAGGTTTCATTTTAGAATGTAGGCTTTGTTGAACCATACTACATGAGTTCTAATGCTCATTTGGTTTACGAAACCACATTTTATCCGATCCTCCGATTTAGGTCCGTGTATTAACATAGTTACCTATATTAGGTGCCGTTTGATTCTGTGATCTTCTAGCATTGCTTGGTGGTTATCTAAAGACTATTAAGCAATCTCAAGTGAGTACATAGACCCCTCTTTTACTGTTTTCAAACTGTTTTGGGGTGAAACACATGTGCCTACTTGTTATTTTCGTGCTTTCCTGTTTTCACATCATATACTTGCTATGTTCATTAGTACACTTATAGTACATGATTTACATTACATTGTTTTGCTATGTATGTTTACTTAGCATACTTAGTACATTGTGTTACCTTACATTTCTGCTATGTATGTTGACTGAGCATGCTAGCACATTGATTTATATTACATCTCTGTTGCATATGTTTACTCAACATATGGACACATTGTTTTACATTGCATTATGTTACATATGCTCATCCAGCATATGAACACATTATATTACATTTTGAACTATTTGTAACTATTTGACTATGTGAACCATTGTAACCATTTGATTATGTGAACCGTCTGTAACTGTTGAACCGTGTGAACCGTATTTGACCATAAATAAACATTTCTACAATTGTTAGACATTTCATCTTGGTGGCTGTTTGGGTAAGTGATTTAAGTAACGAGGCGACGTGTAATACGATAAAAACATGGTGGATACGCCGCTGGTACTTCCTATATATAAGTGCTTTTATGGTATTACATATCGTAGCGTTATTTAAACCATTTCAGTTTAGACATATTACATCTACAATACAATCTTCACATAAACATCGTTTTACAAATAACTTAACTTATACAAACTCATTTTACATGGTTATTCACTTAACCATATATTATTCTTTTATACATATATATCATTTGGTTTATTTATCACTTTTCAAATGATTTATGAAAGGAACCACTCAACAAGATTCATGGCTACTTTTATTAAACAGTTTCTTTAAACGCAAGTCATGAATCCTATTTTCGCAAAAACCTATGTATCTCACAGGCATTTTTATGCTGACGTACCTATTTTCACATGTGTTTTCAGGAGTTGTTGCATAAGATGATCGAGACACACTTAGGCGGACCTGTGCCTTAGTGACTTAAAACGAAGCAAGAACTAGTTAAATTATGTTATGTACTCTTTGTTTCTTGTTTAAGACAATGTAACACTCTTGATTTATAAATAAAACGTAACTTTAATTTCCATGGTTGTGAAACAATTAATTCTGTTACAACACTCCCCGACGTTTCCGCCACGTTTTGTTGTTTTACGTGGTCGGGGTGTGACAAATAGCAAATGCTTTACCTTTAATAATTAAAGCTGTTAAAAACTCCGTAGAACCCACCAAAGTTGTGAGTAACAAGCATACTCGCGACGATAGTTTTAGCCATAGTGTCAATGGAGGCGATGACTCTCGGGTGTACCTACAAAGAATTTCTAGCTTGTAAACCAACTGAGTTCGCGGGCAGTGAAGGAGCCACGGCTGCTCTGCGATGGTTGGAAAAGACGGAAGTTGTTCTTAAAATCAGCAAATGTGCCGAAGAAGATAAGGTGATGTATGTTTCCAACCTCTTTAAAGAAGAAGCCTTAGAATGGTGGAATACAATTCTTCAGGCAAAAGGTAGTGACATGGCTTATGCCATGAACTGGGAAAAATTCAAGGAAATGATAGAAAGGAAATTTTGTCCTCCTTATGAAAAGGAACGAATGGCTAACGAGTTCTTAAATCATAAAATGATAGATGTGAATTGTCGTGAATATACGACAACGTTCTTCGAATATGCAAGAATGGTACCAACTCTGGCTTCGCCAGAACCCGTACTAATTTCTCGTTATATTTGGGGATTAGTGAGCGAAATCCGAGACATAGTCAAGGCCGCTAGACCATAGACTATTGAAGAAACGGTTGAACTCGCTAACATCCTGACAGATGGACTAATCCGCACAAGAGAAGAAAACAAGAAGAAAGAGTTGGCCCGGAAAATTTCTCAAGAATTCAAGAAGAAAGGAACTGAACCATCATTGGAACAACCTATCTGCAGAAGCTGTAACAAAAAACATTCAGGAAGATGTCGTTTTAGGAGAACGCCCTACTGTAACTTCTGCAAGATGACCGGGCATATAGAGGAAGAATGTAGGAGGAAAACTAATATCTGTTACAATTGCGGAGAAACGGGACACACCAAACCATATTGCCCGAAACTGACCAAAGCACCTGACAACAAGGCCAGAACAACAGACAGAGTTAAGAAGAACGCGCGAGCATTCGTACTTACTACGCAAGAAGCAGAAATGATTCCAGACGTAATCGCTGATATGTAATATCTAAGTTAAGTTATTATTTAACCCCAATAGAAATAAAAGTTTATAAATAAATGCATCCTGTCAATTACTTCATCTATTCAGAACCATAATATTGTTTGGTCTTCACTTTCATTAAATCATTTATTTGGTTACGACACCTTGTGGTGGCGTTTTCATTAACTTGACATTTGAGCTAATCTCGTTTTCACACCTGATGTACGGATTTATTTTCTGTTGGTTCATTATCTTAAACAGTCTTAATACAATTATGTGTTAAGATAAGAGTACACAAATTCATATTATATTCCTGTGTACCTCTAAAGATTCTTTCATTGAAAATTCTATGATATTCATTTGGTCTTTCATCATCAATTGAAAATCCTATAAAATTTATTTGAAATGAATATCCAAATCACTTCATTAAAACTTTCAGTTGATTTCAAAAACGGTGAATTTGTTCGGTCACCGTAATTATCAAACCATTACGACACCTTGCGGCGTCGATATAAACTTGTAGCTTGAGCTAATCATAATCATACGAATCATTCAAAACCACGTATGTCTTTCCTTTGATTCATCATTCAAAAGTAGTCTTGATACAATTATGTATTAAGACAATGATACACTAAACTCTATTGTATTTCGGTGTATCCTTGCAATTCAATAAATGTCAACACATTGATTTTTCTCATGTCATGGTTCGATAGTTGACAAATCATTTTCGTGCTTTTATGTCATTTTGAGCTTGTTGATTCTGAGTCTTCTTCAGTTGACAATCAAAGAAAGTTTTCTTTTAACAGTGAATTATGTTGATTCTAAAAGTCATTCACAACTTGTAAACATTCAATTTAGATATCTATTGATCATATATCACTTTTGGCTTGAACCTAGTTACCTTGGAAATTATATAATTTCACATCGTTCATTTGACATCGATTTCTAGATCTAATTCAGTTAAACCATTGCTTTCTAAATTGTTATATGATACCCTCGTATTCATTTAAACATATCTTGATTCTGTGTCATTTACCTTAATACTGTTTTTATTGACTAAGACATAACATAACTCTAGAGGAGACATCGTAGCCCAAATCTCGAGGACGAGATATAAAACAAGGTGCGGAGGATGTAACATTCCCATTTTTATCATATAAGAATTATAGGGTTGTTTAAATTTATTAACCACTAGTAACTAGTTTTATTTTTAATATAATTATTCGACCCAAATAGCTTTAAAAACTATTTTATATAGATTTGGTTGGAATGTTATACTAATTAATTGGCTTATATATGTGTGACATTTCTATATTAAAATAAAGTATATAAACTTAAATTATTAAACGGGTAGATTACGGGTAAGTTGACTGTAAGAAATATGAAGTACCTAGACGGGCCTAGGAACCGTCTAATAATTAAATTATAAAAATACATTGTATTTGGACTTACTCCGTTTTTAATGAAACTTGGTTCAAAATGTAGATACAAATATTCTCGTTCTAATGACATATTTATTGTTTTCTAAAACGTCATATTTTAGAAGTTATAAGCGCCAAAAAGTGAAGCAGCTGAATTAATTATAATATATAATAATAAAATAATATTTAAATTTTTAAATCTACAAAATTAGATTGTTGGATGAGTGGCACTGTACGTGTCCACTTAGGTGTGCATTTCAAATTATATGAACATCATATAAATAGGAGAAGATCACTCAGTATTTCGTCGCCCCTCTTATACTTTTTTTTTCATCTGTAGTAATAATAAAGCCCTGCCCCGTTTTAAGTGTTTTAACTCCCGATCACCGCTACCCTTTCCGATTGATCTGGAGCCCCATAACGCATGTCAAGGCTCTGCCCGACTAAGTTCGTTGGGGTTCGGTCTCGTGACATAGGGATAAGGTTGAATTAGGGGTACTATACTTAACACGAGTGCATTATATATTTTTAAAATAGCTGAGAAGTTATACCCAAGATTCTACCAGTAGGCTTTCTAGTTGAACCCTAAAGTTACAAGGTGAGTTCATTCTCTTTTCTCACAGTTTTATCACATTTTTGTAATACAATTATATAAAAAAAATGCTTTCCAAAATCTTAAATGTTTACCAGTTATACTTACAGTGATTAAATTCTTGTATTCTGTAATAACTGCCGGTATGGTAGGTTTTATACATTACTTGACCCTCGTTACTATTGGCCAAAAAGTTAGCCAATAGTAGCATGACCACAAGCATAGGGGAAATTGTGCCCCAGTAGCCATAGCCTATAACTAATTTTTTTTACTACATTAAATTATTAATAATTTAATTGGTATATATATCTACCAATATACTTGAGAAAAGAATCTTAAATATAAAGCTTTTCTTTATAAGACACATACTTAGAAAAGAGTGTCAGTGAGAAAATGAATTGTGTTTAAATCTCTAAATTTACTTTTAACATTAAAAATATATTAGTATAGTTAAACGTGAACAGAAGGTTCTAATTAAGCCATAGCCTATAACTATTAACATTAAATATATATTAGTTATAATATATTTAATAAACCTAAATTACTATTTCACATTATAAAATAATGTTTAATCAATAAATTTATACCATAATAAAATATGTCAAATATAATATATTCTACTATACTAAGATTATATTTTTTATCTTAGTCACATTAATATATTAAATAATAATATTACAATTATTTAATTAATATATTATATTTGATAAAGTTATAGTTATTAATTTGACAGAAAATGATATATGTCATTTTCTGGGCTAAATGGTTTTGTGCCATAGAAAATATATTTGACAAAGTAATGTCACGGGACACTACTAAGTTCATAGTCACTAGTTAAGAGAATGATCAACAGTGACATGACCAAAGGCACTAGTTGAGAGAATGATCAACAGTGTTATGACCAGAGTCACTAGTTGAAAGAATGATCAACAGTGATATGACCACAATTACTAGTTGAGAGAATGATCAACGGTAATATGACCCGAGTCACTAGTTGAAAGAATGATCAACAGTGATATGACCACAATTACTAGTTGAGAGAATGATCAACAGTAATATGACCCGAGTCACTAGTTGAGAGAATGATCAACAGTGATTTGACCACCATCACAGAAATCGCCTAGTGACCAATATAATAGTAAGATATACTATATATCTATTACTTGATAAATTCACTATTGGACGAAAGTGAGCCAATGAGTGATATGACCACTGTCACATCGAAACTGTCACCATGTGACAAATACCGATTGGGTTGGGTAAATATAAATAAATATAAAAACCTTGATGCTGTAAAGTATAACAATATATTTTATAAAAATGAAATGAACTCGTCAGTATTTATTACTGATAAAATGTTTTCAAAACGTGTTTCAGGTAACTTGCTATAAAGATAATAGAAGCCAGCTATGGAGCACTGAAGGCTTAAATAAAGTGGCTATAAATACCTGAATAAAAGAAGAAATTTATATTTTATTTATTTGGGTTTATCCCTATAACAACAATTGAATGAAATATGGGGTTTAGCCCATTTGTTTTATATTAAAAGTTTGGTGTTTTAAAAACTCTGAAATCACTTCCTAACTACGATCCTGATGAAAAAATTTTACGTTGCGTAATTAATAAACACCGATACCATCTGACTGGTTCACGGCTTCCGCTCCCGGGATGGGGTCGGGGTCGTGACATAACACCCTATACAAATATCTGATAACTAAACATCTAACTATATACTTGCATTTCGACTATGAACTAATTATATGGTTAAACCCTAGCCTACTACCCCCCCCCCCACCTACGGAACGGCCAACATGGCCCCCACCATCAAGATTTTTTCTTGATTAAATATTGGATATTGTTTCCTTATAGTGAACATATAAACCTTTGGAGAATTGAGTGAAATGGATTATAAGTAAGAACTTAGAGTTCTTAACCTTCACATCTTTCACACACCAACACACACACTTCTCTCCCTCTCCTCTTGCTTGTTCACGGCCGTAACCAACACCACCATCATCACCATCATTCAATCATCTTCAATCAATTCCAAGCATATTCAAGGGTGTTAGAAGGTGCATAAGAGAGCTAGGAGCTTTCGAAAGTTCATGGACCTTCACCATTTGCTTGTATCCTCTTCTTTTCTTCTCTTGATCATCCCTAGCCTTGAGCTAGTGGTAAGAACATTAATCTCTTCATTTTACATCTCATATAAGTGGTTAAAGAGTGATACATGATGATAAACTTGAAGAACACTAAGAATCAAGAGAATGGAACTTGAACATAAGCTTAAATCATGAAGAAATCATGTTGTTTATGTATTGATTTACTTGTTGATTGTTGATTTCTTATGTAAATGATGTAGATCATGATTAAAAACATAATCTAGCAAGATGAGAGGATGAAAATGTTAGAGAATAATAGATCATCCTCATGGAAGACATGAACTTGAAAGAATATATTGTTTTCTTGTAAAATGATGATTAAAATGAGATGTAAGTCTTGTAAATCTAAGATTTCAAGAGTGATTTTTCAAGAAACCAAGTTAAAAATACAAGTTTTACTTAATCTTGGTTCTTAAGTAAATAACCCTCATTTTTAGTGGTTAATAAAGTGTAGAAACACATGTGTAACAAGAAAAATCCATGAAGAAACATTTTTGGAAAATATGATTATAAGTTGTAAAGATCTAGATTCTTTAAAAATGATGTTTTTAAAGAATCAACCACACTTTAAAGGGTAACAAGACTTACTAAAAACACTAGTAAGTTACTACAAATTTTTATAAATTTTCATGTTCATGAAGTGGTAGTTTATGCTTGTTTTTGGCAAAATTGGTAAGTATAGATGGTTTATTGTTGATTGTTGATTGTTGATTGATTGTGTTGATTTACAAAAGAAAATGATATACCTTCAAGGTATGGAAACCTCCATTTTTAGGGGAAACTATGGCAAAATTTTTCTAAAAATTAAACACTTAGAAAAATATTTCCAAACAAATATTTACAAGTATATTTCAAACCATGAGTATTTACATAAAGTTTGCCATAATTTTTGTTACAAAAATTACAAATATTGGAGGTTGGTTTTTATAAATAAAAGTGACTAATTATGTATTTAGGAAATATATATTTAGAAGTCACCATGTGTGTGATTATTTGTATATTATGTGTACTAGTTATATTATTTTAGGACTTGAAATAATATAACTCATCAAAATACCAAAAATTACAATCCAAAATATTACCAAAAATTCCAAGGAATAAATATACAAAGAATACCTAAAATATTGGTGAAACCGAACTAAGGGATATAACTCACAAAATATTCCGGAAAATTTATTCGCAAAGTATATTTTTGGTAAATAATATTTTGGACACCAATGGAATGAAAATGTGATTTTCACAATTATTACAAATTTATATAATTTTTTGACAAAAGAAGAAAATATACTATTTTTTAGAGAATAAATATATATTTTCTTGGAATTTATAGAAGATACATTATTTTTGGAAGAAAATATATTTTCTCAAACAAACATCAAATATATTATTTTTGGGAGAAAAATGAGTTTATATATATTTTCCAAGTTAGACTTGAAAATATATTGTTTTTGAGACTTGTATGAAATTTATAAATATTTTTACCAAGGGAAATATTATAAATAATTTTTCTAAGTAAATTTCTTAAAATATATATTTTGGAAATATATATTGATGAATTTCTATTAAAGATATTATTCCGGAAAAATTTATACAAAATTAAGTATAAGGGCACTTAATAATTACAAGAAATACGTATTTTCGTACGTATAAATACACACCGGAATACGACACCAATGCATGGCAAAAATATACAAGTATAGGAATACAAATACAAATACACCCATCCTCGGGAAGGAAATACATGTACAAATACTTGAAAGGAATCAAGTTAAAATATATTATTTTAACTATTATTCCAAAATTTAATAAATATAATTTAAGTTAAAATATTTATTATTTTAACAAATAATTATAACATGGAATAATATTGAAGGCACAAAGAACGTGACTCAAAGACACTAATTAATACTAAGTGAAGGCACGACCCGCTCGTCTAATAGACCTTAGTACGTTGTAGGTAGTCGTGTATATCCGAAGGAGCTTTGAGTTACCGTTGAAGAACGCAAGACTGTGAGTTCATGTTCCCCCTTTTCTTTTAACTGTTTTCAGTTTTATAACTTCGGGGGTGAAATACAAGTTACAAACTGTTTACAAACGTTTATATGTGGTATGGTTAGCTAAGGAAAGGTACTGCTAGATCATGTGAGTGGTGAGTACAACGCTTAAGACCATTAATCCTCGTTGTAGGACCGAGGGACATGAATGATAGATCTATTTGGGTGTAGCGAGCCCACACCCATGTGGACCGGGGCTGGCCCATGAGGTGACTATGTCCACAAATTGAAGCCGTGGTAAAATCCGCTAGGTTTGAGCCTTCCTGCATCACGTCACACATATTAATGGCCTTGCAAACCATTAATGATCTGTTTTCCTTGTTTGCTTTCATACCAGGGTTTGAAATCCATACATACTTATAATGATTACAAAGTTTATTCGAGCTCACACACTAAACACATGAACTCGCTCCACTTTTGTTGATGTTTTCAAACTACATGTATTTCAGGAAACTAAGTATGGACCTGGCGGGCGTTGAAGGTTTCAAGTGTTATTAGGAATAAAAGATGTCATCCGGTGTCGAGTGGTTTGGAGTGTGTATCCTATTCTGGATAGGATACATATCTCAAAGCCTAGTTTTCATTAATGTCAATACCGCTTTCCATCCCCAGACCGACGGTCAGACTGAACGCACGATTCGCACCCTTGACGACATGCTTCGTTCGTGTGTTATAGATTTTGGTGGTAATTGGGATTCGCATTTACCTTTAGTCGAATTCTCATACAACAACAGTTGTCACTCTAGCATTCAAATGGCACCCTTTGTGGCATTATATGGAAGAAAATGCCAATCGTCTATTGTTTGGCACGAGATCGGAGACGCGCAACTTACCGGTCCTGAGTTATTGCAAGAAACGACTGACAAGATCCTCTAGATATGAGACAATCTGTTGAAAGCTCGGAGTCGTCAAAAGAGTTACGCCGATAAACGCCGCAAGCCCCTTGAGTTCGAAGTTGGCGATCACATACTCCTAAAGGTTTCACCTTGGAAGGGGGTGATCCGATTCAACAAGAAAGGAAAGCTAGCGCCTCGATACGTTGGACCCTTTAAGATTCTGGAAAGAATTGGCAAAGTGGCCTACCGACTCGAATTACCGGAGGAACTCAGCAACGTACATCCGACTTTCCACTTATCGAACCTCAAGAAATGCCTAGCCGAAGAAAACCTGCATGTCCCTCTTGAGGATCTGCAAGTTAAGGAAACTCTACACTTCGTGGAAAAGCCAGTAGAAATCATGGACCGAGAAACCAAGAAACTCCGACGCTCACGCATTCCTATAGTGAAGGTTCGTTGGGAAGGCAAACGCGGCGTCGAGTTCACTTGGGAACTCGAAAGTGATATGAAAGCTAAATATCCACATCTCTTTGTTACGCCTGCGCCTTAATTTCGGGACGAAATTCCCTAAAGTAGGGGAGGCTGTAACAACCCGACCTTTCGGGTCATTATAATAAGAATGACAGATCTACCATTTCTTGCTTAATTATGGCTCATTTCTTTCTTAATTATCTTGTACTCTCGAGATTTCGATTATCGCTAACGGGTTAACTATTTTAAACTATGTTTTACAACGCATTCACAATGCTTATTCAAAACGCAGTTATCGCATTTAACGCTATTACAATGCAAAACTATTTAAACGCATTTTATCGCATATCGCATTACATGATTATACTAAACGCTATCGCATCGCAATCTCATCGCAAACTTGAAATGTAGATTTACCTTTATGCATCTTAGTTATTATGTGTGTTATTTGTGTGTTTACTTGTTTTAATGTTATGTGGTTATCTCATCGCAACGCTTACTCGCAACTCGCTTAAACACAACGCAACGCTCAACGCATGAAACGAAAGCTGGAAAACCAACTCGCACAAGCAGACTGATCGAATGACCATTCGATCGAATGGACATCCGCCTGGATGACCATCCGATCGGATGGTCATCCGATCGACTGGCCATCCGACACTTAACCTCCACCGCCTTATCTCCTCTCACCCTATAACTACCCACCTGTCACATCACTGTTCACTGATGTGACAGCTCTATCCCACCCAACTCGCTCCCAGCTCGTTCTCAAGCACATTTCACTCGATTCAAGGCTATTTTTGTAAGTTTTCTTCCTAAATCTTGTACTTCCATCATCACTACACACTTTCTCATCATCTTCTCCATCAAAATCACTGATTTTCACCATGAAATCACTTGATTTGGACTTCTTCAAGGTGACGTCATCCGGTTTCTTATGAAAACTGTAGTGTGACATCATCTTATCAAGATTTGTCCAGATCTAAAGGATTTCCACACTATTTTGCATGAATCTCAACAAGATTTCCACATTTTCCAACTGTTTTCATACTTTACTTCAACTTTTCTTCACTTTTCACTCAAAATCGATGGAATCTAGATTCATTCAGGCTCTCTACTCATTCTATAGTTGAAAAACCGGTCTGAGAACAGATTTCCACCAAAGAGACAACCGATTCACGGGTTGAACATGAAACTCCATCAAGAACAATTGAGTCTGATCGAATGGGGTGATTCCCATCCGATCGACTGAGCTGGACTTGGTACGGTTTCCGTTGTTTGACATGTCGTCATGCCGTCTATGTTAAAACTCAAACTTTTAAACTTAGAAAATTTTACAAAGTTTTTCAAATCAACAGGTTGCCCAATTGAATGACTATTCGACCAGGTGACTTGTCTTTCATAACCTTCAACACTTAAATGATTTGATCAAAACTTCAAACTACCAAATTTTCACTCGAATAGCCATCCGATCGAATGACCATCCGTCCGGATGACCATCCGATCGAATGACTTGATTTATACTACAACGAAAACTTCAAAAGTGGAAATGATATACAAACACACTCACCCAATCGAATGACTAACCGTTCGAATGGTCATCCGTCCGGATGACCATCCATCCAGATGACCATCCGATCGAATGGGTTCTCACCCGTTCGACTCACCATTCGACACTTATCTCGTCTGACACGCTGTTTACACACTGTTCAACGCTTACGCTATCGTTCTATGCTCAGGCTAGCTCCAACGCACTCCCTTCAATCCAATACAAGGCAATGTTTATTTATTAAACACATACTATTAGTATACTCGAACCCTTTTTCGCTTAACGCACTTTTGGGTGTTACATACGTTACCTATATCAAATCACATCAACACACAACGCAAACACTTTTAAACGCTAACCGCTCTCGCATGTTATACGTGACTCGATGTGTAACACCCGAAAATTTTAAAACAAAAATGTAAACAACCCTTATGATTTATAGTCCAATAGGAAACCCTAATTAAGACACCCAAGTAATTCTGTACAAACCCTAAGATTTTCAGAATTTTCAGAATCAGGATTAGGGCCCCTAAAACTCAGGGGGGGGGGTATTCCCTACATGACGATTATCCTAAATTACGTGCTATCCAAGTTGAAATTTCAGAATGTGTCGAGTCACCTAGCCTAGTCCCACACGTGGCAACAATATAAGCCTTAAGTGTACCTTACGGACCGTAAGGTTATCAAGCTTACGGTCCGTAAGCAGCCATACGGACCTCAACCTTCTTAAGCTTACGGTCCGTAAGCTAGTCCAATTTCGTGTATAAATAGCAGGCCTTGGCACTCGATTCTGGGCACAAAAACTTCGATCAAACTCCAAAATTAGGCTGAGATATTGTCCGATTACTCTCCAAACACACACTAATCACAAATTAAGCATAGCGGGGTGCTGCAGAACAGGGTATTAACTCAATCGCTGATACGATTCATTGTCCGATTGATTCAAATATCTAATGAATGTTTAAGTGCCGCCCACATTAGGGTTATACTTTATCGTTCGTCATTAATTTGACGGATTGTCGTTAATTCGATAGGTAAAGTATTATACTTTATCGTTCGTTGTTAATTCAACGGATCATCGTTAATTCGATGGGTAAAGTATTATACCTTGTCGTTCGTTGTTAATTCAACGGATCATCGTTAATTCGATAGGCAAAGTATTGCATTTTGTCATTCATTGTGAGAATTTGATCTCGTGAGTTATCGTAAATGCTGTATTAAGTTAAATACCTAGTTTGTGAGCAAATTAGGTTAAGAGAATAATCAGTAGGCTAAACTCTGCCCGTATAAATCTACAATTGAAAACAAGGTAGCATCACCTGGAAATTTTAAGGTACGGATAGCTTCTTTTTCTGTCGATTTATGTCGTTTTGATATAAGTATATCATTTCTGATTTTAAGTTCCGTATTAAGATCTAAGTATAAGTTATAAATTCAGTACGGATAGCTTCTTTTCTTTCGATTTATGTCCTTTTTGATATAAGTTATCAGTTCAGTACGGATAGCTTCTTTTCTTTCGATTTATGTCCTTTTTGATATAAGTTATCAGTTCAGTACGGATAGACTCCTTTCTTTCGATTTGCGTAATATCATTCTGATTTTAAAGTCCGTATTAAGATCTAAGTTATAAGTTATAAGTTCAGTACGGATAGACTCCTTTCTTTCGATTTGCGTCATATCATTCTGATTTTAAAGTCCGTATTAAGATCTAAGTTATAAGTTCAGTACTGATAGGTTCATTTCTTTTGATTTATATCAATTGGATACGAATAGAATCTTTTTCTTTCGATTTCTGTTAATTCTGATATATCGTACGGGTAGATTCCTTTCATTCGATTTCTGTCAATTCTGAATTCCGTATTAAGATTAAGTAAGTTATACATTCCTTACGCATAGAATCCTTTCTTTTGATTTATGTCAGTTAGGTACATATAGAATCCTTTCGATTTATGTCCGTTGGATAGAATCCTTTAGTTCGGGTTATGTCGTTTTGATCCAAGTATATTATTACTGATTTTAGATTTCCGTATTAAGATTAAGTTCTGGAATAAGTTCTAAGTTTCATACGAATAGATCCGTATTAAGATTAAGTTATAAGTCTCGTACGAATAGATTCCGTATTAAGATTAAGTTATGAAATAAGTTATAAGTTCTGTACAGATAGAATTCCTTTCTTTATATTTATGTCCGTTGGATACGGATAGAATTCCTTTCTTTATATTTATGTCCGTTGGGTACGGATAAAATTCCTTTCTTTAGATTTAGGTCCGTTGGGTACGGATAAAATTCCTTTCTTTAGATTTAAGTCCGTTGGGTACGGATAAAATTCCTTTCTTTTGATATTGAATACAAGTTCCATATTAAGATTAAGTTAGGAAATACATGTTGAAAGTTTCAAACGTTTTGAAAAGGTTTAAGAAATTGGTTTTCATTTCATACTCTCGTGGTTCCTTGTTAACGAGTCAAGGTTTTATCTTGTTCGTTTAATAAACCACATTTTAGGGACGAAATTGTCAAGATAGGATTGATAACCATACCTTGATGACTGGTTCCACTCTTTGATTTTAAAACTCCTCACGTCTTTGATTATTGATTCATTTGACAGTCCGTTGAATTCCTTGATTTTAGTTTTCATGTCATGCGATAGTTTTTCTGTTAAGTTGTACTCATTATCGCATGTTCCAATATATGTTCCGTTCTGTTCTGAATATAAGTTTATAAGTTCTGTTTTGTTATGAAAATAAGTTCCGTTCTGTTCTGAAAATAAGTTTTATAAGTTATGTGAATAAGACCTTTGTACTCTGTTACCCTGAGTATCGCTTCTCGTGGAGTGTCCCACGAGCATGTTGTTGCGGCATCAACAGCATGTGCTCCATCTGTGACGGAGAGATTAGTTCACAGCGTCCCTAGGTACAAGTGTGGTACAAAGCTACTAGGAGGCGTATGGATCGATCCTAGGATTTTAAGTTATAAGGAAATGGATAGAGGGTATGCCAACTCACCATTTCGTGTGATAAGTATGCAGGAGTAGCTACCTGTGTATTGTCACGTTTTCAGTTTGCTCATGGGTATATCCGTAAGATATGATTATGATTATGTTTATGCATCGTAACGTTTTCACAAAAAAGTTAACTCCGGATATTAAATAAAATAAGCTTTTATCTTCCGTTATCCGCACACTGGGCAAAACTGTTCAAAATTTTGCTCAGACGTACGTTTTTCTTTGTTGTGTTTTCTTCTTTACGTCAGGTTATCAGGACAATCTGGGACAGGGGATATGGAAGAGTGCTCGAGTGTTTGGACAAGACAGTAGAAATAATTGTAATGGATTAGATATCCTTTATTAAGTTGTAAAGCCTTGTAATACATTTAAGTATAAATGGAATTATGTTTTTGATCTGACCACCGTTATTGTGACACGCCGGCCCTTCCGGGACGGGGTGTTACAGCTATGGTATCAGAGCAAAGGCTCTTTCCTGTAGAAAACTTAAACATAAGTTAAGACCTGTGAGGTAATGGGTAGACATTGGGTTAGGATTTCGATGTCCAATCAGTCGATACATCGGTTAGTAACTTTTCTTTTCACTTCATGGTAGTCTCGAACATAAGTATTTCGTCATCTTCATTGTTTTTACTCTAGCTTTATTTCAAGTATGACTATTGATCATAGTGGGTCGCGTTCAAGTATGATTATTAATATATATATATATATATATATATATATATATATATATATATATATATATATATATATATATATATATATATATAGGTATGCAATAATTTCGAGGACGAAATTTTTTTAAGAGGGGTAGATTTGTAACACCCGAAAATTTTAAAACAAAAATGTAAACAACCCTTATGATTTATAGTCCAATAGGAAACCCTAATTAAGACACCCAAGTAATTCTGTACAAACCCTAAGATTTTCAGAATTTTCAGAATCAGGATTAGGGCCCCTAAAACTCAGGGGGGGGTATTCCCTACATGACGATTATCCTAAATTACGTGCTATCCAAGTTGAAATTTCAGAATGTGTCGAGTCACCTAGCCTAGTCCCACACGTGGCAACAATATAAGCCTTAAGTGTACCTTACGGACCGTAAGGTTATCAAGCTTACGGTCCGTAAGCAGCCATACGGACCTCAACCTTCTTAAGCTTACGGTCCGTAAGCTAGTCCAATTTCGTGTATAAATAGCAGGCCTTGGCACTCGATTCTGGGCACAAAAACTTCGATCAAACTCCAAAATTAGGCTGAGATATTGTCCGATTACTCTCCAAACACACACTAATCACAAATTAAGCATAGCGGGGTGCTGCAGAACAGGGTATTAACTCAATCGCTGATACGATTCATTGTCCGATTGATTCAAATATCTAATGAATGTTTAAGTGCCGCCCACATTAGGGTTATACTTTATCGTTCGTCATTAATTTGACGGATTGTCGTTAATTCGATAGGTAAAGTATTATACTTTATCGTTCGTTGTTAATTCAACGGATCATCGTTAATTCGATGGGTAAAGTATTATACCTTGTCGTTCGTTGTTAATTCAACGGATCATCGTTAATTCGATAGGCAAAGTATTGCATTTTGTCATTCATTGTGAGAATTTGATCTCGTGAGTTATCGTAAATGCTGTATTAAGTTAAATACCTAGTTTGTGAGCAAATTAGGTTAAGAGAATAATCAGTAGGCTAAACTCTGCCCGTATAAATCTACAATTGAAAACAAGGTAGCATCACCTGGAAATTTTAAGGTACGGATAGCTTCTTTTTCTGTCGATTTATGTCGTTTTGATATAAGTATATCATTTCTGATTTTAAGTTCCGTATTAAGATCTAAGTATAAGTTATAAATTCAGTACGGATAGCTTCTTTTCTTTCGATTTATGTCCTTTTTGATATAAGTTATCAGTTCAGTACGGATAGCTTCTTTTCTTTCGATTTATGTCCTTTTTGATATAAGTTATCAGTTCAGTACGGATAGACTCCTTTCTTTCGATTTGCGTAATATCATTCTGATTTTAAAGTCCGTATTAAGATCTAAGTTATAAGTTATAAGTTCAGTACGGATAGACTCCTTTCTTTCGATTTGCGTCATATCATTCTGATTTTAAAGTCCGTATTAAGATCTAAGTTATAAGTTATAAGTTCAGTACTGATAGGTTCATTTCTTTTGATTTATATCAATTGGATACGAATAGAATCTTTTTCTTTCGATTTCTGTTAATTCTGATATATCGTACGGGTAGATTCCTTTCATTCGATTTCTGTCAATTCTGAATTCCGTATTAAGATTAAGTAAGTTATACATTCCTTACGCATAGAATCCTTTCTTTTGATTTATGTCAGTTAGGTACATATAGAATCCTTTCGATTTATGTCCGTTGGATAGAATCCTTTAGTTCGGGTTATGTCGTTTTGATCCAAGTATATTATTACTGATTTTAGATTTCCGTATTAAGATTAAGTTCTGGAATAAGTTCTAAGTTTCATACGAATAGATCCGTATTAAGATTAAGTTATAAGTCTCGTACGAATAGATTCCGTATTAAGATTAAGTTATGAAATAAGTTATAAGTTCTGTACAGATAGAATTCCTTTCTTTATATTTATGTCCGTTGGATACGGATAGAATTCCTTTCTTTATATTTATGTCCGTTGGGTACGGATAAAATTCCTTTCTTTAGATTTAGGTCCGTTGGGTACGGATAAAATTCCTTTCTTTAGATTTAAGTCCGTTGGGTACGGATAAAATTCCTTTCTTTTGATATTGAATACAAGTTCCGTATTAAGATTAAGTTAGGAAATACATGTTGAAAGTTTCAAACGTTTTGAAAAGGTTTAAGAAATTGGTTTTCATTTCATACTCTCGTGGTTCCTTGTTAACGAGTCAAGGTTTTATCTTGTTCGTTTAATAAACCACATTTTAGGGACGAAATTGTCAAGATAGGATTGATAACCATACCTTGATGACTGGTTCCACTCTTTGATTTTAAAACTCCTCACGTCTTTGATTATTGATTCATTTGACAGTCCGTTGAATTCCTTGATTTTAGTTTTCATGTCATGCGATAGTTTTTCTGTTAAGTTGTACTCATTATCGCATGTTCCAATATATGTTCCGTTCTGTTCTGAATATAAGTTTATAAGTTCTGTTTTGTTATGAAAATAAGTTCCGTTCTGTTCTGAAAATAAGTTTTATAAGTTATGTGAATAAGACCTTTGTACTCTGTTACCCTGAGTATCGCTTCTCGTGGAGTGTCCCACGAGCATGTTGTTGCGGCATCAACAGCATGTGCTCCATCTGTGACGGAGAGATTAGTTCACAGCGTCCCTAGGTACAAGTGTGGTACAAAGCTACTAGGAGGCGTATGGATCGATCCTAGGATTTTAAGTTATAAGGAAATGGATAGAGGGTATGCCAACTCACCATTTCGTGTGATAAGTATGCAGGAGTAGCTACCTGTGTATTGTCACGTTTTCAGTTTGCTCATGGGTATATCCGTAAGATATGATTATGATTATGTTTATGCATCGTAACGTTTTCACAAAAAAGTTAACTCCGGATATTAAATAAAATAAGCTTTTATCTTCCGTTATCCGCACACTGGGCAAAACTGTTCAAAATTTTGCTCAGACGTACGTTTTTCTTTGTTGTGTTTTCTTCTTTACGTCAGGTTATCAGGACAATCTGGGACAGGGGATATGGAAGAGTGCTCGAGTGTTTGGACAAGACAGTAGAAATAATTGTAATGGATTAGATATCCTTTATTAAGTTGTAAAGCCTTGTAATACATTTAAGTATAAATGGAATTATGTTTTTGATCTGACCACCGTTATTGTGACACGCCGGCCCTTCCGGGACGGGGTGTTACACGATGAATGCTTGTATGTTATGTTTACACAGTGATTGTTGCCTGGCACTTTAGCAATGATAGTACTATAGTTTGGACTCAGCACCTGTAGTGGACAGGGGTTGTTAAGGGTTCTACTTCACATGGTCACAGTGGTGATAATTTGTTGCACATTCTACACTCGCAGTCATGTCGGTTAT
>JARYGA010005701.1:0-45799 GCA_030545235.1 Helianthus tuberosus
AGAGAACAGATGCAGGCTGATTATTAATAAAGAACGTACCGTTCACCACTTCATTGTCTGCTTGTGCCTCTTGAGCGTTCATGTTGAAGACTCGACCTCGAGCCGGATCCTGATTTTGATTCTGATTCTGATTTTGGTTGGCTAGCCTTGGGCACCGGTTCCTGTAGTGGGTCAGATCCCCACAATTGTAGCACAAACCAGGAGGAAAATGAGGTCGTGCAGCTTGACCTTGTTACTGAGCAAGAGGCTGAGCAACTTGTTGGGCTTGGTTCTGAACTGCCTGGTTCTGGTTAACAGGAATGCGACAAGTAGCGGCAAGATGACCAGATCTTCCGTAGTTGGTGCACTGACGAAACTGGAGGTGTGGTGGATGATGGCCGTTACACCTATTGCACAAAGGTGCATTGCCAAGATAAGGCTTCTTGGCTAGTGGCTGCGCAGGTTGATTTGGTGCAGCTTGGGCCTATGCAGTAACGACATAGTTTTGGGAAGCCTTCCGCTTCCTAGACCCTCCAGAATTATTTCCTTTCTTGTTTTGACCTTTCTTGTTATCTCCCTTGTCAGATGCCTGCTTCTTACCCTTGTCACCCTTTTTATGCAGCTTTCCCTTTCGAACCTGCGACTCAGTCAATGTCGCTGCTAACTCGATCGCCTGACGGAGTGTGGCAGGGTTACTACCAGTAATGATGTCTTGTACTGAGTCAGGTAGGCCGTCGATATACCTTTCGATAGCCTTGTCGAGTAGGGTAACCATAGTCGGGCAAAGCAGACTCAACTCCTCAAATCTATCAGTATATGCCCTGTGCTCGCCACTGTCTTGTTTCAAGTCCTCAAACTCTTTCTCCAACGCTCGCTGTTCATGACGAGGACAGAACTCCCTCATCATAAGGGCCCTAAGTTAGGCCCATGTCTGTGCTAGAGCAACTTCTGCACCACGGTCTCTCATAACCCCATTCCACCATGTGAGAGCCCTCTTCTGAAACACACTCGAAGAAAACTCATCCTTGCGATTGTCAGGACACTGCATGTGGCGAAAAGTATTCTCAATGCTCTCGAACCATTGAAGAAGCCCAGTCGCTCCTTCAGAACCACTAAACTTGAGTGGTTTAGCCGAGTTAAAATCCTTGTATTTGCATGGAGCATTGTTGTGGTTATTGGCTTGGTGCCATTGAGCAAAGAGATTTGGGAATTGAGTAGCCATCTGCTGCGCAATGATTTCTGCCTGTTCGGCAGTCGCTATCTGGTTTTCGCGTCGAGGAGGCATTCTAAAAGAGGAAAACATGAAAGGAAATGAGTGAGATGATTGGATGAAGAGAATGAGATGAAACAAAATTAACAAAAGAAAAGATGGTGGTCATTCGTCCGCATTACCAAGCAAACAAATGACACACAGTGGCTAATCAAAGTAAATGGGTGAAAAATAATGTATCGCGAAGACATGCTCGCCTATAAGTGAACACTCATCCCAAGAATTCCCAGGTAAGCACAACTGGTCTCGCGTCTGATGAGATATATACGAAGTGCTTGCCTAGACAGAAAACCCAGAATACAGGCATTCACTCTTCCAGTTTGCACGTGTTCACATTATTTAAAACCCAAAACTTTGACGAGATTTTGAAAATTTGGAGGTACAAGGCCAAAAACCAAACTGGAAGGGTTCAAAACCATATAACAGAGGGTTCAAAACCTTACAATAGAGGGTTCAAAACCTTACAATAGAGGGTTCAAAACCTTGTAATAAATTATTCAAAAACAGAAGATTATTTTTCAAAAATCGTTTCGAAAAATTTGGTTTCTTGTTTTGATAATCACCTAAGGATAGGTGATGTACATGTTTTAAGATCTAAACACAAGATAACTTGTGTTAGGGTCCTAGAAAGGTTATAGTCTAGGTCAAAGCATTACTAATAACCTAATTCCCTATAACCATTGGCTCTGATACCAACTCTTCTGTCACACCCCGACCACGTATAACATACAAAACGTGGCGGAAAACGTCGGGGAGTGTTGTAACAGAATTAATTGTTTCATAACCATGGCATACAAAGTTGTATTTTATTTATCAACATAAGAGTTACATTGTCTTAAACATGAAATACAGAGTTTATAACATAATTAAACAAAGTCTATCTTCATTTTAAGTCTCTAAGGCATAGGTCCGCCCTAGTGTCACGATCATCATCCTATGGAAAAGCTCCTGAAAACACATGTGAAAATAGGTACGTCAGCATAAAAATGCCTATGAGATACATAGGTTTGTGAAAATAGGATTCATGACTTAAGTTTAAGAAATTGTTTAATAAAGTTTAGTCATGAACCTTGTAATTTGATTTGTTTTGTAAATCGTTTGAAAAACAATAAGTTCAGATGATATGTATAAATAAGAGAATAATGTATGGTTAAATGAATAACCATGTAAAATGAATTTGTATAAGATAAGTTGTTTGTAAACAATATCTTGTGAAAGATATGTTATTTGTATAAAATGTTATATGTATAAATTGAAATGATTTAAATAACGCTATGATATGTAATATAATAAAAACACTTATATATAGGAAGTACCAGCGACGTATCCACCATGCTTGTATCATATTACTCACATCTCGTTACTTAAGTCACTTAAACAAACCACCAATGTATAAAGTCTAGGGTGAATTACACTTTTCGTCCTTTATGTTTCTATCATATTGCAATGGATGCCCTTTAACTTTAATAATTACAGTCACAGTCCTTTCTTTGTTAAAACCATTACACCATACGTCCTTTATCCCTAACTTAGTTAATTTTTGTAGTTAGATCCAGTCATTTGCATCACACATGAGGGTAAATTCGTCTTTTTACCATCTTAGGGACTATTTGTGTAATTAACTTAAACTTCTAAACCAAAAATTAAAAAAAAACTTGTTTTACTCTTTATTCCACCCATCACAACCTAACCACCACCATCTTCAACTAGTTTTACAGCCACCACCATCACAGCCAAACCACAAGTAAACAACCCTTAATCTCCCTATCTCAATCTCGGTTTTCTCTCCCATCTTTCTCTCCAACCAACCCTCACCACCACCAAATCTGCCACCACTACCCCCATCTAGATCCGCCATTCTGTATATAATATAAATTTTTTGGCATAGTACATGAAGAAAAGAACTAAAACTAAAAGATCTTATTTTAAACAATTGTATAATAATGAAAAATACCCAAAATTAAAATCTTGACTCATGCTGCAACCACACAAATCGGATAACTATGAAAATTTCCATGCTGCAAGCAGACAAATTGGATAATTAAGAAAAATAAAAAATCTAAAATTAAGAGATCTTATTTAAACAATTCGTCAAAAAGGCCAACACTACAAAGATGCAACTTACATGTAATCCTAAAAAAGAATTAGTTGTATTAGCGATCGAAAAAAATACTAAGAGTGGCATCTTGAAAATTTCCATCAGCGTATGTATAGCTTGGAGCATGTGGACAGTGGACTTAACCCATCTCTACTGCCCTCTCGTTCATTGTAGTGGAAGAATGCAAGTGCTCACAGAGATCTTAACACATGCCAACAATCTCTTCATCCTATGCCACACCAACAAATACCACAATTAGAACCCCCACCGTCACAGAGTCCCCACCACCATGAGCAAAGCTTGTTGATGACGTGTGACCGACGACCACCCTAGAACCCCCACCACCACTTGGTCTCCTAAACGCCGACGGCTTGTAAAGCCGAATTTGTTAAAGAAACAGAAGGAGTGAGGTGTTGATTTGATAAACCCTTGAAAGTTGTGAGTTGTTGATTCAGTAAAAGTAGAATTGGAGGTTGATTCTTCAAATTTGAAGGTTGATTTGGTGAATTCTGTTGAGAATTTGGGTGATAAAGTTAAAGAAATTTAGGAATTGGTGATGAAGAAGGTTCAGTTGGGGAAAATATGGCAGAGACATGGGAGAGATTGAGAGAGTATAGGGGTGATGATGATGGTTTAGTGTAACGACTCTCATCAAAAAGTACTAATTATTACTTTAATTGACCAATAGGAAACCCTAATTAAGAAACCCAAGTGATTCTGTACAAACCCTAAGATTTTCAGAAAAATCAGAATCAGGATCAGGGCCCCTAAAACTCAGGGGGGGTATTTCCTAGTTACGGTTATCCACATAAACAGCTGTCCAATTCGAATTTTCAGAAACCGTCGACTCAGCTGAGCTAGTCCCACACGTGGCAACCCTATACATGAAAATAGTTCTTACGCGGGCCGCGTAAGGATAAGCTTATATCTCACGCGGGCCACCTGAGGGTCAAAATTCGGCTATAAATACAGGAGATTGGGACTTGAATTCTGGCTTCAGAACGACGCTCAAATTCACTTTGTGCGCTGAGATAAGTTCTGTATACTCCAATTAACACACACATGCACTAAATCGACGCCGCAATCAGGGTATTAGCACAATCGCTATTACGATTCATTGTCCGATCGATCAATGTACTCAATGGATGTTTAAGTGCTGCCCACATTAGGGTGATGCTTTGTCATTAGTCGTTAATTCGATGGATGTTTAAGCATAGCACTTTGTCATTCGTTGTGAGGGTTGATCTCGTGAGTTATCGTAAATGCTGGATTGATTACTAACCCAGAATTGTGTGCCTGTTATTAAAATTAGGTTAAAAAGGCTAAATCAGTAGGCTAAACTCTGCCCGTATAAAATTTGCAATGTGAGTCATTCTCTTTTTATCAACTATTTTACAATACCTCAAATTATTTTTCAAGGTTATAATTACAGGGACTAAGTCGTGGATATCTTGAATTACTGGTTAGTGGGGTATTGTGCACATTACTAATTTCTCCCAGTTAGGTTCATTGACCTACTCGGGATAATCACTGTTAGGTTCATTGACCTACAGGGATAATCATCACTATTTAGGTTCATTGATCTAAATAGTGGTATGACCATCGTCACCATTGTGACAGAATGCCAGATAAAAATAAGATAGAAGTCATTGTAATCGCTCTTATGCTGTAATTAATAACTATGCATCATTATGCAAAATAGAATGATTCACTCAGTATTTCCCGCTGACAAAACCTTTTTCAAACATGTTTCAGGTGACCTGTTATGAACCAGGAAAAGTGCCATATAGCACTACAAGCTCAAAGAAGTGGCTCAGTATAAAATAAAGAAACATGTTTTGTAAAATAAAAGATTTCGTTGTGAAATCAAACTATTGTAAATTACCGGGTTTATCCCGAATTGATAAATAAAATAATCGGGAAATATTTACATTTTAAAAGATCCTGTTGAAAACTTCCGCTGTCAAACTCAATTAATTAAATACCGCAGTATTTCTGTCCCGCGGCTCCTGAAACGGGTCAAACCGGGTCGGGGGCCGTGACAGAAAAAGGTGGTATCAGAGCCACTTATCGAGCCACTGATTTAAGCCAATTAAGTATTTAGAAAATACTTAATTTTTATTAATTGCTATTTTGTGATTATATGTTTTAATTATTTAACTAATTATGAATAGTATGGGCAGATTTTTATATGTTAGCTACTGTAATAGTAAATATAAATCTTTAAATATTCTGATTCAAAGTTTAGCACTTTTATTATATACAGTCTAGAAACCTTATTCATTAAATAAATTTACAAATAAAACCTAGTATGTTTTTATATTCGGTTGTTTCATAGTTACCCAATATGAAATAATATTTAAAAGTTTTTCTATAAAGTTTTGCTATGATTTTTAACTTAGTAATTATGTGTATCTTGCATAAACAGCATGAGTGATCTGTCGGAAGCCCTTCAGAATTTAAATCTCTATCCAGTAAGAATAGAAGTTTCCAGAGATTTCAATAGGTATATTCTAGACATAGAAGAACCTATAGAATTCAACGCTTTACCTCTCGAGAAACCCAAGCCTAAGAAAATGGAAATTGGAGAAAGCTCTAGGCAAATTGAGGGGTTACCATCTCAAGAAGAACTAGATTTTATAATGGCAACCGATGATACTATTGAGCCTATTAATGAAAATGATTTTATTCATTCTCTTGAAACACAACTACCAATGAGAGTAAAACCAGCTATTCCAAACCCTTCAATCCACTGGCAAATAGACGAATGGTTGAATAATGAAATACTGTTACAAAACCATCCTTATAAGCTTTTTCCTAACTTCAATCCAGAACCTTTACCAAATTCAACAATGAGTAACGAGAATATGGCTGAATTCCGTCATTCTGACAAAATGGATGCTGGGAATAGGATCCAAGAAATTTTGGGACAGATCTCTTGGAAATACGATGAGAAGGAACGCCATTACTAGAATACCACCTGACAAAGGATAGGAGATTTTGAAACTGTGGTTGTGTAATAGTAATAGTAAAATCAGTATGTGTAAAATAAATAATAAAACAGTTGTATATAAAAGCATGATATAAGGAATTTTTAGAAAGTTACAATTTTGTTTGTATATTCGTTTACGTGATTATGTGCAATTAATTGTAACATTGGATTATTTCCTTTATAGTAATTATTTATCTATAAATTAGATATCAGATGGAAAACGCTAATAATGAACCAGTTAATGAGGATAATCAATCTAAGCAACAACCGGGGGACCAATATGTGACTAGGCAAGATATAGAAAATATCATTGCTCAAGGGATAGCCAACGCTATTCCAGGAATAGTTGCTCAAGGGATAGCCAATGCTATTCCAGCAATCATTGCTGCTGTTAAAAATCCAATTGAACAGCAACAAATTGTTCCTAGTAAACGTATTTCTGAAGATAATTTCAGTAATAGCGTAAACGGAGGTAATAATCATGTTAATCATGAAAATGAACCACGGCAAGCTCCGCTCCCTAAGAAAAGGAAAGTTGCAACACCTGGTTGCACTTACAAAGAATTTCTTGCTTGTAAACCCGCTGAGTTTGCAGGCAATGAAGGAGCGACTGCAGCACTGCGTTGGTTAGAGAAAACCGAGGCAGTAATTGCCATAAGTAAATTCGCTCCGGATGATCAGGTCATGTATGCGTCAAATCTTTTCAAAGAAGGGGCGCTAGAATGGTGGAACACAGTGTTACAAGCTAAAGGAAGAAATAGGGCTTATGCCATGAAATGGGAAGAATTTAAGAGTCTTGTAGAAAGAAAATTCTGTCCTGAATATGAAAAAGATCAAATGGCAAATAAATTTCTAACCCATCGGATGGTGGATGTAGATTGTCGAGGGTATACTACGACATTCTTCGAATATGCTCGAGTGGTACCAACCCTGGCTTCGCCAGAGCCGGTACTTATTTCTCGTTATATTTGGGGTTTGATTTCCGAAATCCGTAATATTGTCAAGGCTGCAAAACCTCGCACGATTGATGATGCAGTGGATTTAGCCAATACTCTAATTGACGAACTAGTACGGACAAGAGAAGAAAATAGAAGGAAGGAAGTAGCCCAAAAGATTACCCAAGAAATCCGTTCGGGTAACCATAACAATTTCAAGAAAGGAGGGAATGGGCAATCTTCTACTAGCCCATTTTGCAACTTTTGCAAAAAGAAGCATTTTGGAAGATGCAAAGGATATTGCAATTTTTGCAAAATTCCGGGGCATCAAGAAGAAGACTGCAGGAGGAAGAAATTTTCAGTTTGCTACAACTGTGGAGAAACTGGACATCTTAGGCCAGATTGTCCAAAACTGAATAAACCATTTGACAATCAAGCCAAACCAGCAGAAGGATCAAAAAGGAATGTAAGAGCTTTCCAACTGACTACTAAGGAAGCAGAGATGATTCCAGATATGATAGCCGGTACGTTCTTAGTTCACAATGTTTACACAAAAGTATTATTTGACTCTGGTACAAACCAAAGTTTTAGAAATACTTTATTCTGCCAAGCTCTTAATTTACTTTTAACTAGTATTAGGCAGATTTTTATACTAGAAACGGCAGATGGGAATTCAGTTAAAATAAATAAGGTTATGCAGAACATAGAAATAAGTTATAAATTTTCTGCAACCCTATTATCTATGAAATTAGTTGAATTCGATGTTGTGTTAAACAATCATGCTCGAATTATCTGTGAACAGAATTTCTTAAAAAATCAATCAACCACCGGAGAAGTAATTATGATTATAGGAAATAAATCATGTAAAACCATAAAGTTCATAATCAATAATGGAAGTTGCTAATTATGAACGAAAGCAAGGAATAGTATACATGATTTCAATAATCATTAATACTAAAGATAAAGAACTTAAGGAATTTCTGTAGTATTCAGAATACTCAGATGTATTCCCAGAAGAGTTACCAGGGTTACCACCAGATAGGAAGATAGAATTTAGGATTCATCTAATTCCAGGAATTTTACCGATAAGCCAGAGAACCTTATCGGTTAGCACCTACTGAAATATTAAAAAAAAAAATTGAAAAAGCAATTAGATGAATTATTAAGTAAAAGTTTCATACAACCTAGTTTATCCTCATGGGAGGCATCAGTGTTATTTGTTAAGAAAAAGGATTGTTCGATGAGAATGTGTATCGATTATAAGGAATTGAATAAAGGTTACACTTAAGAATCAATACCCATTACTTAGGATTGATGATCTATTCGATCAACTTCAAAAGAGCTAGATATTTTTACGCTTCGGGTATCATCAATTAAAAGTACAAGAGAAAGACATACCTAAAATCATTTTCAGAACTAGGTATGATCATTACGAGTTTACAATCATGCCCTTCGGATTAACAAATACATCTCCAGTATTCATGGACATGATGAATAGGATTTGTAGACTATATTTGGATAAATTTGTAATTATCTTCATCGACGATATACTTATGTATTCCAAAAGTCAGGAAGAACATTATCAGCACTTGCATGTACTTTTAACTTTGTTAAGAAAAGAAAAGCTTTACGCCAAATTTTCGAAAAATGAATTTTGGCTGTCAGAATTGCAATTTTTAGGTCATATAGTGAATCATGAAGGTATTCACGTAAATTCTGCTAAGATAGCAGTAATTATCAAATGAAAGGTTCCCTAATCTGCAATGGAAATTAGAAGTTTAGTCGGATACTACAGACGATTTATTAAGGATTTTTCTAAGATAGTTATACCATTAACTAAGTTAACCTGTAAAACAGTTAAGTTTGGTTAGAAATCTAAACAAGAAGAAGATTTTAGGATATTAAAACATAAATCCTAGCCTTACCAGAAGTAACAAAAGATTTTGAAGTATACGATAATGCTTCAAAGCTAGAATTTGGATATGTGTTAGTGCAACGCAAAAAGGTCATTGTGTATGCATCAAGATAATTGAAAAAGTACGAAGAAAATTTTATCACTCCTAAACTTAGAATTAGGAGTCATAATTTTTGCCCTTAAGATTTGGAGATATTATCTGTAAGGAAGTAAGTTTACTGGTTATACGGATCATAAGAATTTAAGATATATATATTGGGGCAAAAAGAATTAAACATGAGGCAAAGAAGATGGATGAAAATCCTAAGTGATTACAACTGTGATATTCAGTATCACGAAGGAAAAGCTAAAGACGGCTAGAGATCGCCAAAAGAATTATACAGATAATAGATAAAAGCCGTTGGAGTTCGAGTTGGAGACAAAATGTTATTGAAAATATTTCCTTGGAAAGGAGTTGGTAGATTTGGTAAGAAAGGAAAACTAAGTCCAAAGATACGTAGGACCATTTCAGTGATCCAACGTATAAGACCAGTTGCTTATCGTTTACAACTACCAGAAAAGTTAGTTACATGATGTATTTCATGTATCCAATTTCAAGACATACTTATCAAGACGAATCTTTGGTAGTACCTCTTCAAGAAATAAAGGTAAACGAAAAGCTGAAATTTGTTGAGAAACCACTTCAATTTTGAGGATAGAAAGATCAAGTTTCTCAAACATAAACGACTCGTTTTAGTCAAAATTAGATAGGATTCAAAGAAAGGAGCTGAATACACTTGGGAGCTGGAATCAGAAATGAAGAGAAAGTATCCTCAATTATTCTAGTAAATCTCGAGGACGAGATTTTTATTAAGTTGGGGAGAATGTAACAACTCTCATCAAAAAGTACTAATTATTACTTTAATTGACCAATAGGAAACCCTAATTAAGAAACCCAAGTGATTCTGTACAAACCCTAAGATTTTCAGAAAAATCAGAATCAGGATCAGGGCCCCTAAAACTCAGGGGGGGTATTTCCTAGTTACGGTTATCCACATAAACAGCTGTCCAATTCGAATTTTCAGAAAACGTCGACTCAGCTGAGCTAGTCCCACACGTGGCAACCCTATACATGAAAATAGTTCTTACGCGGGCCGCGTAAGGATAAGCTTATATCTCACGCGGGCCGCCTGAGGGTCAAAATTCGGCTATAAATACAGGAGATTGGGACTTGAATTCTGGCTTTAGAACGACGCTCAAATTCACTTTGTGCGCTGAGATAAGTTCTGTATACTCCAATTAACACACACAGGCACTAAATCGACGCCGCAATCAGGGTATTAGCACAATCGCTATTATGATTCATTGTCCGATCGATCAATGTACTCAATGGATGTTTAAGTGCTGCCCACATTAGGGTGATGCTTTGTCATTAGTCGTTAATTCGATGGATGTTTAAGCATAGCACTTTGTCATTCGTTGTGAGGGTTGATCTCGTGAGTTATCGTAAATCCTGGATTGATTACTAACCCAGAATTGTGTACCTGTTATTAAAATTAGGTTAAAAAGGCTAAATCAGTAGGCTAAACTCTGCCCGTATAAAATTTGCAATGTGAGTCATTCTCTTTTTATCAACTATTTTACAATACCTCAAATTATTTTTCAAGGTTATAATTACAGGGACTAAGTCGTGGATATCTTGAATTACTGGTTAGTGGGGTATTGTGCACATTACTAATTTCTCCCAGTTAGGTTCATTGACCTACTCGGGATAATCACTGTTAGGTTCATTGACCTACAGGGATAATCATCACTATTTAGGTTCATTGATCTAAATAGTGGTATGACCATCGTCACCATTGTGACATGTCACCATTGTGACAGAATGCCAGATAAAAATAAGATAGAAGCCATTGTAATCGCTCTTATGCTGTAATTAATAACTATGCATCATTATGCAAAATAGAATGATTCACTCAGTATTTCCCGCTGACAAAACCTTTTTCAAACATGTTTCAGGTGACCTGTTATGAACCAGGAAAAGTGCCATATAGCACTACAAGCTCAAAGAAGTGGCTCAGTATAAAATAAAGAAACATGTTTTGTAAAATAAAAGATTTCGTTGTGAAATCAAACTATTGTAAATTACCGGGTTTATCCCGAATTGATAAATAAAATAATCGGGAAATATTTACATTTTAAAAGATCCTGATGAAAACTTCCGCTGTCAAACTCAATTAATTAAATACCGCAGTATTTCTGTCCCGCGGCTCCTGAAACGGGTCAAACCGGGTCGGGGGCCGTGACATTTAGGTTTATAATTTTTATATAAGTTTTTAAATTTTGATTTTATTGTTTTATTAAATGACTGTTTTGCCTTCACATGGGTTTCACATAACCTCACTTAACTGAAAGTTTTAACAAAGTTAGGGTCAAAGGACCTAAGGTGCAACATATTTTGCAAATAAAGGACTGTTACTGTAGTTATCAAAGTTAAAGGTCATCCATTGCAACTCGCTACAAACATAAAGGACGAAAAGCGTAATTTATCCTAAAGTCTATGTTTAAACCAATAGTCAAAAGTCCTTGTATAAACCATGTCAAATGTTTATAAGCCCAAAAGTAGTCAAGTAATGTGTATCAAATGTTATGTATTGTAAGTAAAGTATTCTCACATAATCCAAATGTAGAAGTGTACAAAACAAAGTATTTTGAATATATCAAAAAGTTATGTTTTGCAAAGTAATGCAAGTTACATTGATACAAACATTTATTTGGTAAGTTAACGCATACATTCAAGCCTTGAGACAGTCGGATAACCCCTTCAGTCAAGGTTATCAAAAGAAATGTTTTCGGATTCAGTCATTCCTTACATCCAAACAAACCCGAGATGTCAGGAATGGGATTTGTCAAGTCCTATGATACCAGTACTTACTACCGAGCGGCGTAGATAATGTTAATGAACGTATAATAGTCTCGTTTGTGCAAACCAAATGTCATAGCAAAAGTGAACATGTTATATGAAAACAATGTACTAAGTATGCTAAGTTAACATACAAAGCAGAAAGTCATGTAAATCAATGTGCTAGCATGCTATCAGTCAACATACATAGCAGAAATGTAAAGTAAAACAATGTATTAAATATGCACACAATGGGCATACATAGCTTGAAATGTAATGAATCATGTACTATAATGTACTAACAAACATAGCAGGTATATGATGTGAAAACAGGAAAGCACGAAAGTAACAAGTAGGCACATGTGTTCCACCCCAAAATAGTTTGGAAAACAGTAAAAGAGGGGTTCTATGTACTCACTTGAGATTGCTCAGAAGTCTTAAGATAACCACCAAGCAATGCTAGAGATCTCGGAATCAAACGACACCTAATATAGGTAACTATGTTAATAAACCGGACCTAGATCGGAAGATCGAATAGAATGAGGGCTCGTAAACCAAATGAGTATGGAGACTCGTGTAATATGGTTTAACAAAGCCCACATACTAAAACGAAACCTAACCTAAGTGCTTGTGACCCATTACGACCCGTTTAGGTAGCTTATGCTACTTTAACGCGTCGTTCGCGTGAAACGCGTTCGGACCGCTTAACTAGTCCTATGACAAGTAACATATGCCTTAACATGTCTAATATTGTTGTTAAATCATTTTAGATGTCAAAAGTTATGTTACATATGTTTAAAATGAATTTTGGCATCAAAGGGGTATTTTGGTAATTTACCTAAGGCATATAAACTACCTATCATACAACTACTTAAACGAAGCGACCATAAGGTAAAACCTCGGAAGGTTATTCCCTATATGCTATGGTCACCTAATGTATTTGTTCGGATCCTAATGATCGACCAAATGGGTCGGGTTCGAAGGTATAAGCGATTTATTAGATCGCTTACCCTTACGACCCTAGACAACGTGGTAATCAGTAGGCATAGTCACAAGGGACTATAACCATCGTGATTACAATCACGTTGCGAAGTTCAAACGAACTTCGCATTGACCATAAACTGGTCAATGAAGAAACTCAAACAAAGTTTGACTTTCGGACCCGAAAAGCAATAAAAGAACGAAGGAATACTTACGAAGGGTCCCCGAATGCTCATCTAGATCAAAATAGCTCAGGTATGAAACAAAGGTTTCAACTTAGAGCACATTAGATCAGATTCTTGTGAGTTTGAAGCAAATGGGGGTGGGGTATTTATAGTATTTCCCGAACCGTTAAGATCGTTTCTTGAATAACGTGATCGAATCTCGTGCGTACACTTGTTGGAATGTTGTGGTGACTAAAAATGGCCCCTAATGAGCTGAAAGGGCAAGTGTGGGTTTGTGGTTGTGAGTTAAACAGCTGTAATCTGCTGAAAAATCGATCTTATCTGATCTGGGACCCTGACGCGGGCCGCGTAAAGGACACACTGATCTTACGCGGGCCGCCTGGCCTGCACAGATCAGAAACAAGTTTGCATTTTGACAGCTTTGGTCCCTGTTGGTGTTTAAGCTTATTTCCGGCACTTCTAAGGCCCGTCAAGCCAACTTTAATGCCCTAAAATGATGCCTAAACATTGTGGACATGAAACATGCTCAAAAATATGCCGGATGTTGGTTCGTTTGGTCGTACGATCGCGATGATCGCTTAATTACGACGGAATGCGCATAAGCGCGAAAAACAATCCAAATGACGCAACGAATGGATTTTTCTTATGCCAAACACTAAAATAAAATATTTTAGTGCTTACATAAATTTTTGGATGTCCGGATGTATTCAGAACGTGAGTTATGCGCAAAAGTGCAAACTTGTGCACTTTTTGACGCTTTTAGTCCCTGAATGACCCAAAAGTTTATTTTAGCACACCGAACCCCTCAAAGCCTATTTCTAAGCTACATAAAGGATATTTAAGGTGTGTTTAACTTATTTTCATGTTCCGGAATGTTCGTTACTTGTTCAAATTGGCATACTTTCGCAGTTTGTCAAGTTTAGTCACTGTAAACGAATTAACTTGTTTTTGCCATACCAAAGCCTTAAAAACTTATTTCTAAGTTATGTAAAGGTTAATTAAGGTATGTTAAGTATATGTTGATGTTCCGGAGTATTTTTCGCTTTAAACTGGTTACGTTTATGCATCAGTTTGCGTATAACTCTCAAGAAAGCGATGTAGAGGTTGAAATTGGATAAAAGTCAAAACAAGAAAAATGTAAAACACAACCAAACAAACATTGGGATCAAATAACATTGTTTTATTGATAATATAACTGGTCACAATGATTACAAGCACAGATGTTACAGGGAGAGCGTCTCATACCAGGCTCTCGGGGCCTGGTGTAAACCGTAGAGCGCCTTATCCAACAGATAGACCTTGTTCTTGTGTTGTAGATCAGTGAACCCCGGTGGTTGTCCCACATACACCTCTTCTTTAATCTTTCCGTACAGGAAGGCAGATTTAACATCCGGCTGGTACACTTTGAAGTCTTTCCATGATGCAAACGCTAGAAAGATCCGAATAGCTTCAAGTCGAGCAACGGGTGCATAGACCTCATCATAATCGATTCCTTCTTGCTGACTAAAGCCTTGTACCACTAATCGTGCTTTGTTCCGGACCACAACGCCTCTATCGTCTCTCTTACATTTGAAAACCCACTTCGTTTTAATCAACTTTTGATTCTCAGGGAGGTCTACTAGTCTCCAGACTCCCAACTTCTCGAATTGTTGCAGCTCCTCCTGCATTGCATTCACCCAGCTATCTTCAGTCAAAGCTTCTTTATATGTTCTGGGCTCGATCTGCGAAATAAAACATTTTAATGAGACTTCTTTTTGCATATCAGCTATAGAAGAATAGAAACATGTAAAAGCTCGGTCTATTTGATGTCGGGTTTTGACACCACTTTGCAGGTCGCCAATAATCTGTTCTGAGGGATGATAAGACAACGTCCGTGGCATAGCATTATCAGGCATATTCACTTCTGATTCCAAGCTCGATATGTCAAGATCAACGGTTTGATCCTCAGCTTCCGTTGGATCCTCGTCAAAAGTGGAAGCGGGTTCCGCTTCTGAGTCGTCAGATTCGTCAAACGATAGAGCTGGTTCCTCTGGTGGTTCGTGAGCTGTTCCACTCGGTCCTGCTTCATCATCGTGAGTACCCACGGTGGGTTGAGAAACTTCTAGCGGTCTAGTCATTTGCTCCTGTGACATATTTTGCTGATACAGGTACATAAGAGCTAGTGACTCATCACTCGGCTCGACCGGTAAATGAAACGACTCCCAGAGCTTATCGTAGTCGAACAGGAATCTTTGTCCAGGAAGTTGTGGTGATGGAGTGTGCTTCTGACAATCCACGTGTTAAACTTGAATCACCTTACCCAGGCATGGTACGAACACCCTCTTGATTGGGCTAGCGTAACCTACAAAGAAACCCTCATTAGATTTAGCGCCAAATTTACCGTTTTCATCAATAAAAGTACAAGGAGACCCGAATGGCTCCAAAAACTCAAGATTCGGCTTATAACGGTGCAACAGCTCAAAGCAAGTCTTTTTATACTTCTTGACAGTGAGAACTCTATTCAATGTGTAACAAGCTGCTGATACTGCTTCACTCCAGAAAAAGATTGGTAGCTTGGAATCGGCTAACATCGTACGAGCTGTCTCAATCAGGGTCCGATTCTTTCGTTCAGCTACGCCGTTTTGCTGTGGTGTGTACGGCGCACTGAATTCATGAAGAATTCCCTTCTTGTTGCAGAAATCGTACATCTTGTTGTTCTTGAATTCCGTTCCGTTGTCGCTCCGAATCCTCCGGATTGGCAGTTTATACACCGTTTCCATCTTCTTGAAAAGCACCATCAAAGACTCAAAAGTTTGATCTTTTCGTTCCAAACACACTACCCAAGAAAATCTCGTAAAGTCATTAGTCACCACCAAGCAATATAAGTCTCCGCTGATGCTCTTTACATTGACAGGCCCGAAGAGATCCATGTGCAATCTCTCAAGAGGTAACCTGATCGTGTTCATGATCTTCAAAGGGTGTGACTTCCGAGTCTGCTTTCCTTTCTTACACGCTACACAATCATCATTTAAGTGAAAATTCTTTAGATTAACACCATCAACCAAATCATTGTATACCAAAAAGTTCATTTTGCGAACATGAATGTGGCCCATCTTTCGATGCCACATAATCGAATCCTTTTCTGTCGCTTTAGTTTTTGATACAAAACACTGTTTCTGATGGGATGTTGGCGTTGCGACGCTCATATCTAGATAATAAATATCATTCTCTCGCGGAGCACGCAACAGCACCATCTCATCAGGGATTTTAAACCCTGGTTTCAACACAACACATTCAGTTTTAGTAAAGTGTACACTAAACTCTTTATCACAGATTTGTGAAATACTAAGCAAATTGTTTGTTAACTCTACTATGTAGTTCACTTTGTCGAACGAAATTACGCCATTTGACAGCGTTCCTTGGCCAACGATTCTTCCACCATGATTCCCTGCAAAACCAATATAGCTTCCGTTTATGGATTTGACATCATAGTGCAGAGCAAGCGTCCCAGTCATATGCCTTGAAGCACCACTATCCATAATCCACTTTGATAGTATCGACTTGGGCAGCCCCTGCAAACATCACATCAATTTATTCAAACAATGAAGCCCAGGTTTTCTTAACTTCTGACACACTTCCGAACACGACATCACACTTCTCATTTGTTTTTGGAAAATCAAATATAACATTTGGAACCTCTGTTTTCACAATTGGTTTTATTTTATTGTTAATTGTGGGAAATTCAGCGAGAAATTTGTCAAGCTCAAATTCAAACTCAACAACATTATCTTTAACAACATTTGTTTCAATTTTCAAAGCTTGTTCCATCTTTATTACCTCAACAGATGGTTTTGACTTCGCGATCCAAGATTGGTTTTCGAAAATTTTTGTCTTAGGGTAAATTTTTGAAGTCTTTTGAGTCTTAGAAGATTCGCCAATCTCGAAAGTCGATTTCGGCTTATCCTCCGACTTCAAAGATTCACCTCTCTTCAAAATACGGATCAGAGAAACCATCGGCTTTTTGCCCTTTGTGTCAGTCGGAGATTTAGGTCGAGGTTTTTGAATGTTTGTCTTTTGAACGGTGGGTTTAGAAACAGTTTGTTTTTTAACACTTGGTTTTGAAACAGGTTGTTTTTGAACTGGTTTTACAACAACAGGTTTCTCGATCACTTTCTGACACTGTTTCGCCATGTGTCCAATTTCACTGCAGCGGTAACACACCCTTTTGTCATATTCGACAAAAGTAGATTTGACAGACTCTTCTTTCAACTTCTTCACTGCGTTGAAATCGTCCACAGCTTTTTGACTGAAAATATAATCTTTCTCATCGTCAACACTTGGACCAGCGACAAAAACATCGTTTATCTTCTCTTTCGGCTTAAACACCTGCTTAGCCGTTTTCTTTTCAAACCCGATTCCTTTGTTTTTAAAATTGTTTTTCTTGTTATGACCATTACCATCCCCATTTTTCTTTCCCGAACTCGTGGGACGTGATTTCACAAACGACTTTTTAGGTTTCGAAAAGAATTCATTGTTATTAACCTCGTTAATGTTCATTTCAACCAATTTGAACACTTTTTCGACATTCTCAATTTTCACATTCTGAAGTGGATACTCGTAATCGGAATAAAGTTTGTCTGTTCCATTCATAGTGTATACCACCATAATCGGATTGTCATTCGCACTCTTTTCCGATTTCGGTATATATTGATCCAAGAAATTTCCTTCATCTTCAGAATCTATAACATCTTTCTCAGATTGAGACTTCACAGAGTTGTCACTCTCTTCATCTAACACCTGATCAACAACGGTTTTGATAACCTCTGATTCGTTGTCGGTGTTGGATGCAGAGAATGTAACATCAATGCTTTCAGGCAAATCATCCTCAATTGATCTCAAATTGAGATTCAAAGCAGCTTCCACCCCATCTGGATATTTCTGTGTATAATGATTCCACATTGGGGGTGGAACGCTGTTAAAGACTGGAGAAGCATGTGGTTGTTGTGGAACAATTTGTTCAAGTACATATGATGAAGCCACATAACTCATCAATTTTTTATCAATTCGATCATTTTCAATTTTAGCTAATTCAAGCTCTTTCTTAAGTGAAGCGATCGTGTCTAAATGAAAATTAACCTCAACTTGTTTATCAAACAATGTTGCTTTAACCAATTTAGTTGCTTTGTCATTTTCAACACTCTCTTTTTGGATCATTTTAATTGACCTGGCAAGAGTATCATAAGCCTCTTTGACTTGTCCAAGGTCAAATTTAAGCATGTCTGCATGATGTTTCAATTCCTGATACTTAGTGTCTTTCTCAAGACACCCCATGCACGGTTGTAAACACTTCTGGCATGGTGTTTCAGGGGTTGAAACGACTTTCTCAACAGCCTGTTCATCACAAACAGTTTTCACATCTTGTTTACCGACATTTTCCAATTTAGACTCAGACACTTTGACCTCCTGAACTCCAGATTTCTGATCAGACTCCTGTTCGACTGACACAGTACTGACAGACTCTGACTTCTCGAGTTCTGAGTCTACCTCTCTTAGCTTCGCCATGAGTGCTTTGTCAACTATATCTTTCAATGTCTCTTCAGTCAACTCTTTCGACACATCTATCAACTCTTCAACTCTTCAACGACTTCTTTCTTCTCTTCAAACCTTGCACATTATCCGGTCCTTGGTTCTTCAAAGTAACATGCAAAAGATTCAGAAATGTTAGGAGGCAATACAGATTTCATTAAACTTCCCAAAACCTCCTGCTCAGACTGATAATAATACACTTCAGCAGCTATTTCTTCAATATCGATCGCATTATCAGCAGAAACCTCTTCAACAACCACATAAACTTCTTCAGCCACTATTTCCGGCTCAGACACCGTCTCAGAAATTTCAACAACTTCAGCCATCATGGCCTGTCCATCGCTACCGGGGATATACTTATCCCAGCTAAAACCTGCAGCAACCTTTTCATCGTCTTGATTCACGATCAGTGCTTTTCCGGTTTATTCTCGATTTGCTGCCTCTGAACCGCAGGTTGTTGGTAGGTCGATGATAAATTGCCTGCTTATAATAATCGTTTGTGAAAGGGTTCTGATGGTTGTTCATTTCACGATTCGGGCATTCTCTCTTGAAATGACCACGTTCTTTACACTTGAAGCATGTAACTTTCGATTTGTCGAACCCTAACTTCTGACCAGGACCTGAGAGACTGTTTCTGCCTGTGATATCCATAAAGCGTTGTGCTCTTCTAACCAAACTTGCCATTCCCCATTTTATATCAATCAACTCAAGCTCTTCCGGGTTGATCTGGTCGTAATCCTCCTTTGTCATATCGGGATTACCAATCCTACCCGCCACTAAACCTTCATAAGCTTCTAGAACGGAAGCAAGTAACGCAATGTGTTGTTTCGCGGCTGTTTCAGTAATCTCATTTCCATTCTTAATATTCACCGCGATGTTGCACTGCGCCCCAGAAACATAAGCCTGATTATTGGAACTTGTAGAACTTTGAGGTGAAGACTGCTCTTGAACTTTGAAGTTTGGATCATAGTTCACAAATGGTGAGGACTTGTTTGATTGTGGAGTGTTTGTAGAACCACTTGAATTTGTATCAGCACTAAAACCCGTCTATATTTTTGGACTTTGATTTGTTGCTACAGGAATGCTTCCTTTGTAATAAAGAGATATGTCTTGCTGCACATTTGCTGAATTCATTTTCTTTATCTTCAACAATTCCAACTCATGAGCCTCTATCTTCTCGATAAATGAACTGAGATTCAAATTCACGAAGTCCGAGTTGTTTTTCAGCATCATCAAATATGTTCCCCATTCATCATAGGGTAATGCGTCGTACAACTTGTCGATCCACTCCTCGTTTGTCTTTGTAATCTCCAATCTTTTCATTTCTACCACAAGATGGCAATAACATTCAATTAACTGCTTCGTAGTTTCACCCTTCATCCCGGTGAATATGTCAAACTCTTTCTTGATCAGTGCTTTCTTACTTTTGAGCATAGAAACACTGCCTTGGAACTTCAACTTTAATGCTTGCCACATTGATTGTGTGTTGTCATCGTGTTGTAACAGCACCAGAATATCTTCTTTTATGGCCTGTTGGAGAATACTTACCATCTTCTTCTCAGCCTTAAAATCACTCTGTTCGGTTTCAGTCAAACTTCCAATGCCTTTCTCTAAGCCCAATCCATCAACAGGTGGAACATATTTCTTTTCTATCTTCATCCAACACTCAAAATGGTTGGCTTGGACCCAATTCTTGAAATGACTCGACCATCCAGCATATTCATCCAAGTTCATAAGTTTTGGCGGTTTCTGCATAGTTCCTAGCTCATTCTCCATGTTGACATTTTGAACTATGCTACCCGATGTTTGTCCTGCTGCCATACCACTGCCGGCGAAGAAGTTGTAAAAATCTTGGTTTTCCATTTTTAGAAACTTGATTACTGAAAACTGGTTAACTTTTGAAAACACACGTTCTACACAAACTGAACTTCGGACTAAATATCACGAACGAAATGGACTTAAAAAAAAAACAGATTTTCAAGTGACCACAATTTAAAGCGAACAACCCTTTCAAGCTACCAAATACTTTCAAGCTACCAAACACTTTCAAGCTATCACACTTTCAAGCTACCAAACACTTTCAAGCGAGCTAGCTAGTTAGCTTGAAACTGCTTTCAACTTTTCAAGCGACCAAAGGATTTTTCAAGCTGCCAAAGAACTTTTCAAGCTACCAAAGAACTTTTCAAGCTACCAAACCATGTTTGTTCAAGCTATCAGAGGTTTTCAAGCCATTTTTATCTGTTTTACTTCGAATTCTAAGCTGAAACTCTCAAGGGTTTGTTAAAACTCACTTTTACACACAATACTCAAAACTCAGTCCATTTTGTCCGTGGCAATGTCCAGAAATCCAAAAAATGTAGTAAAAAAGGCTTTGATTCAGGTATTTTAGCTCATAACTGGCTCTGATACCAATTGTAGGACCGATTTGACCGATCAAATGAGTCAATTTGAGCTAAGATACACTATTTAAGTGGCGGAAACACTTAAACAGATTAGAATCAAAGAGAACGGAGTAGAAAACAGAAGAATATCACTTTAAACGTTGTTTCTCATTAATATTTCTCAGAAAAATCCGGCAGCAGTTCGGTTACAACTTGAAGGATCGATACCAAATGAGAAACAAACACTACCTATATATAGGCTGTCTTGTTAGCTTGAAATGGACATGACATGTTCAAGCTACCAGGCCTGTTCAAGCTACCAGGCCTGTTCAAGCTACCTGGAAACTTACTTGTCATTTCAAACTACCAGACATGAAACATAAAATAAACTTACAATTCAGACCCCTAATCTATACAAACTTGACATAACAGACACCTAGACTTAAGACAAAGGCTTTAGACATTATGCACTAACACTAACATATAAAGATATGGAAGATTCTACGAAGATTTCGATAATCGAATATTGAAACAACAGTACACAAAACCCTAAAGTGATCCAGATAACGCTACAAGAATAATAAAATAAGAACACTTATATATAGGAAATACCAGCGGCGTATCCACCATGTTCTTATTTTATTATACCCGTTTCATTATCTAAATCACAACTACCACATAAACACATAAATCATCAACTTGTACCAACTCGTAAACACGCATTAAAGCACACAATGAATCCAATCAAGGACTCCAATATTAGTACTTTAAATATCCTACAAGAATCAACCTATAAAGATAGATAGATGCTATAAGGATCCGGTTTCTGTTACATTGTTTACTCACATACGCATTAAAACACACAATTAATCCAATCAAGGACTCCAATATTAGTACTCTAAACATCCTACAAGAATCAATCTATGAAGATAGATAGATGCTATAAGGATTCTGTTTCTATTACATTGAATTATTGAATCAAAACAATCCTAAAACCTAATGGTGATTCAGGATAACGCCACAAAGGGTAATACAATAAGCACACTTATATATAGGAAGTACCAGCGGCGTATCCACCATGTGCTTATTTTATTATCTAGTTTCGTTATCTAAATCACCAACAATCTACACATAAAGCAACCATCGTTCTGTAAAGTACTTCTTAAAAATCTCACTATGAAGATAGGAAGATCTAAGACTGTACTTCAAATATCCTATAAGAATCTAACTATGAAGATAGATAGTTCTATAAGGATTTAGATAAACACTGTATTTTCATAATCGGAATAATACACATAAAAGCACTTTAGTAAACACATATATGCCATACATTTGGAAAATAAATCAGTTGCACATATGAATCACCCCAAAACATTTGAAAATGGTAAAAGAGGGGAACTATGTACTCGCCTGGGATTGCGTATAGTTCTTGCTCAAAGGGTATAACAAAGCTCAAAAGACCAAGAGTTCAAGCGTTGAAGCGGTTCCTAGTGTAACGGATACTATGTTAATGAATCGACACCTAAATCGGAAGATCAGGTAGAATGAGGTCTTGTAAACCAAATGAGTATTGGAACTCATGTGACATGGTTTAAAGAAGCCTACATTCTAAATCGGAACCTATCCTAAGTGCTTACGACTCATTACGACCCATTAAGGTAGCTTATGCTACGTTAATGCGTCGTTCGCGCGAAAGCGCGTTCGAGACGCCTAACTAGTCCTATAACAAGTATTATATGCCTTAACATATCTAATTATGTTATATAGTCAGTTTAGATGTCAAAACATGTGTTACATATGCTTAAAATGAAATTATGCGTAAAAAGGGCATTTTTGTCATTTTCCTAAGGCATATAAACTACCTATCATACAACTAACTAAACGAAGTGATCATAAGGTATAACCTCGGAAGGTTATTCCCTATACAAATATGGTCACAAAATATGTTTGGTCGGATCCTAAAGATCGACCAAACGGGTCGGGTTCGAAAGTCTAAGCGATTGGTTTGACCGCTTATCTTACGACCCTATATAAGCACTAAACTAAAAGTGACGAGTTAAACATGTTAAAACATGTTTAACTAAGTTAGAAAACAAGTTTGATATCAAAACAAACAGTTTTGATACCCAAAAATAGTTTGGTTACAAAATACGCATAAGCACGTATTTTGACCGAAACTATGACTCGTCACTACGCCTAATTAATGTGGTAATCAGTAGGTATAGTCACAAGGGACGATAACCATCTTGATTACGCTCACGTTGCAAAGTTCAAACGAAATTTATGTTGACCAAAGACTGGTCAAAGCAGAAAGTCAAACACTTTGACTTTCATGCTTAAAATGCATAAAATCATGAAAGAAACTTACAAATGGTCCAAGCAATGAAGGATTGAATCAAGAATACTCAGGTATGAAGCATAAGCTTCAACTTAGAGCAGAAATGATTCAATTGTGTGAGGAAGAAAATGAAATGGATGGGTTTATATAGTTTTTTGACAACCGTTAGGATCGTTTCTCGTAATTTGTGCTTTAATCTAGACCTTACATGTGTGGCACACTGATTTACAATACTAGGGGACCTTAAAACTAGCTAATGGTTTGTTAAAACAATGTACAAAACCCAGAAAACAAGCTGTTGTTGCAAAAACAATGAATCTGCCCAGATCAGTCTCTGGTGCCCCGCCAGAGACCAAAAACACAGAATGTCAGAAATGGTCCCTGCAACTCTAGAACTTGGTTTTTGGTGCATTTTCGACACGTTTAAGCCCCGTTAACCCCATTTAAAAGCTCTAAAATGAAGTTAAAGTATAGGGAACATGAAATATGCTCAAAAACATATCGGATGTCGGTTCGTTTGGTCGAACGATCGCGTTGTTCGGTTAATTACGACGGAAGTCGTAACGAACGCGAAATCGATCCAAATTACGCGACGAGTGGAATTTTATCAATCCAAACACTAAAATAAAATATTTTAATGATTAAAAAATTTTTTGGATGTCCGGATATGTTCAGAACGTAAGATATGCGCGTAAATGCATACTTATGCACTTTTTGACGCTTTTAGTCCCTATTGATCAAATAAGCATATTTTCGCATAACGAACCCCTCAAAGCCTATTTCTAAGTTATGTAAAGGATATTTAGGGTATGTTTAGCTTATGATAAAGTTCCGGAATGTTCGTTACAATACGAATCAGCAGACTTTCACAGTTTGACGCAAATAGTCCCTAAGAGTGAATAAACTTGTTTTTGACACACCAAAGCCTTCAAAACTTATTTATAAGTTATATAAAAGTTATTTAAGGTATGATAAGCCTATGTCACTATTCTAGAGTGTTTTCCGCATTAAACTGATTACGTTTATGCATCAGTTAGCGTATAACTTTCCAGAAAGCGTTTTAAAGCTTGAAATTGAACTAGAATCAAAACGTGAAATTGTGAAACACAAATAAACAAATTTTGAGACAAAAACACAATGTTTCTTTGATAAAAGATAGTGTCCCATATCGTGTAGTGTTTACAGAGCATAAGTGTCACATAACATCCTTATAGAGCCTTGAAATGGGGTTAACGGGGGTTAAATGCACCAAAAATCAAGTTTTAAGCATGCAGGGACCTGTTTTGACAAGTTCTGAAACTTCTGGTCTGAAGCTCTAGGCTGGGCGCGAAAGACTATGTTGAAGTCTTTGCGGCCCGCGACAGCTGGTGCTGGCAAAAAAACATTTTTCTTTAAAACAGCATGTTCCCCTTGGTTTTAATCATAGTTTTTGAATACAATGGGCAGGTTTAAGTATTCCCCAAGTTGCCTAATCAATGTACAACAAGTGTAAGGACAAGATCATGTTTAAAAACACTTGGAATGATCTTATTGATTTAAGAAATCTATAAATAGCAAGGGGTTTTCAACATTTTTCCTTGCTCATTTGATCTTCCTTCTTCACATCTGCTCTGGAGAGGCTCTCACACTTGTTGAAGGCCTCCTACTTCAGTTTTCTTTGATCTCTTTCCAAGCTTGGACCCTTTGTAAGTGATCTTTCATGCTTGGTTATGTATTCAAGCAAGAAAGTCAAACAGTGTTTGACTTTCTGCTTTGACCATGATTTCGTCAAGACAAAGTTCGTTTGAACTTTGCAACGTGAACATAATCATGATGGTTATAGTCCCTTGTGACTATACCTACTGATTACCACGTCGATTAGTCGAAGTAACGAGTCAAAGTTTCGGTCAAAATGCATGATTATGTGCATTTTGCGACGAAACTATTTTCGGGTATCAAAACACTTTGTTTTGATATCAAATCAGTTTTCTAACTTAGTTAAATATGTTTTAACTTGTTTAACTCGTCACTTTTAGTTTAGTGCTTGTATAGGATCGTAAGATAAGCGGTCTTAACAACCGATTAGACTTTCAAACCCGACCCGTTTGGTCGATCATTAGGATCCGACCAAACATATTTTGTGACCATAGTTTTATAGGGAATAACCTTCCAAGGTTATACCTTATGGTCACTTAGTTTAATTAGTTGTATGATAGGTAGTTTAAATGCCTTAGGAAAATGACCAAAATGCCTTTTTCATGCATAATTTGAATTTAAGCATATGTAACTTAATTTTTGACACTTAAACTGATTATACAACATATTTAAACATGTTAGGGCATATAAATACTTGTCATAGGACTAGTTAAGCTATTCGTTTGCGCTTTTGCGCAAATGACGCGTTAAAGTAGCGTAGACTACCTTAATGGGTCATAACGGGTCGTAAGCACTTAGGATAGGTTCCGAATCGGAATATAGGCTTTGTTAAACCATATCACATGAGTTCCAATACTCATTTGGTTTACAAGACCTCATTCTACCCGATCTCCCGATTTAGGTGTTGATTTATTAACATAGTGATCCGATACTAGGTGCCACTTGATTCCTTGATTGCTGAGCTTTGTTTAGTTCACTTTAATCGTGGATACCTTGCAATCTCATGTGAGTACATAGTTCCCCTCTTTTACAGCTTTCAATTGTTTTGGGGTGATTCATATGTGCTAAACGATTTCGAGTTTTTCTAAAACAAATGTTATGGTTTATATTAAACACAACGATTTTAATAATATAAACGAACTTGTTGAGGCGTTGGTCGAAAGACAATTGAATGACATTCATTAACTATTATCAAGCCGACTAGTAGTATGTTATCCTACCATAGGATGTTATGGTACCATAGGATCTGACAAATCCCGTTATCGGACTATCACCATGGTTATGGGGGTAATGTTGGTAACGACAGAACCTGATGATTGTTAACTTACCCTTTATTGGTTTGTTAATACGAGTTGAACGATGGACGAGTCACACAGGTTTGAATGTATTCAACGAGACGACCAAAAGTTAGTTTTCACAATTAAAACACGAACGATTGGAACTATCTGAACTATGTGAACGATTTGAACTATTTAAACGATTGGAACTATCTAAACTATGTGAACGATTTGAACTACTTGAACTATTGGAACTATCTGAAATATGTGAACGATTTGAACTACTTGAACGATTGGAACTATCTGAACTATGTGAATGATTTGAACTATTTGAACGAGTGGAACTATTTGAACTATTGAATGATTGGGTTATGGTAAGTGATTAGGTAACAGGGCGGGTGCAATGTGATAAAAGCATGGTGGATACTCCTCTGGTACTTCCTATATATAAGTGCTTTTAACACATCACATGTCGTTGCGTTATCTAGATCACTTGGACGAATGTTTTCAAAACGATGTTAAACTACAAGGTTTACTTAAAGATATAAACCATACAATGTTTACTTTCAACAACGATTTACTACTTGGTTTACAAAGACAAATGTTTTCAATCAAGATTCATGGCTACAATGGTTTTGGTTTACACATATATCAACTTGTAAAGTTGATAAAACATACTGCAATATCAAACACTTTTTTTCAAGGTATACACTCGACAACTCTCGTAGTTGGACGAGGTATTGCCATATGTACTCAAAGCCATGAATCTGACACACTCACAAAAACTATGTACTCGCCGACATTTTTATGCTGACTTATTTCCACATATGTTTCAGGTACTGTTGTTTGATGATGTTTGATGATGATTATGATGCATGCTTACATAGGAATGGACGAGGCCTTAGTGACTTAATAACAATGAAGGACAATATGTTCATGTTTTGCTTTTAAATTTCGAGATAATGTAATAAACTTAATTCAATAAAACGAAACTTCAATCCATGTGTTGTGAAACAATGATTCTGTTACGATATTCCCCGATGTTTCTGCCGCGGTTTTGTTGTTGTAACGCGGTCGGGATGTGACACCTTAGGGTCAGAATCAGAAGGGATATCGGCAACCAATACAACAGTCAGATCAACCTCCAAAATTGAAATATCAAAGACCTCTCCGTCGCCAAGGTCCTCGTCGGGATGGTCTACATGGAACACCGGGATCTCGTTGTCGTCTAAATCAACGGTGAAGGGCCAATCCTCAGTAGGGATGGCAGCAAGTGGAATGGAATGGATAGGAATAGGCTCAACGACATGCTTGCCATCGGGATGCCCAATAATGAGCTGGTCGTGAATAGGTACGGGGAGGGCTAGAACATAGTCTACAAAAGGTATATCGCCTCCGAAATCAGGTAAGGCAAAAGGCTGGAAATTATCTAGGTCCTCGTCATCAGACATCATCTTAGGATCGGTCTCGGAGTCGGAAGTGAAGATCTCCAGAACTGGGGTAATCTCGTCATCAGAGACAATCGCCATCGGGCCGTGCTCCTCGGATAAACCACTGCTCTCTAAGGAAGACATGAGTACCTGTAACATAAAAATCATGGCATATGTACATATATTAATTATTATTACTTAATTAACATATATATATAGTTATACACATTGTTGCAAGTAGTCCCTAGTTGAGTATTCGTGCAACTTTGACATACCCTAAGTCACGTTGTGTCCTCGCTTTGTTTTTGAAAAACAAGTTTATGTAGTGGATGTCGCAGAAAGTTTTATACAATAAAAACTTTTTGTAAAAATTGTTTTCATGAGAGGATCCTAAGGATTGTAGACTATACTTGAGAAAGAATCCTGGTTCACTACAATCGAAGCTCTGATACCAATCTGTCACACCCCTTTCAAAGGCGGAAGCACGAGGTGTGATCTGAGTGGTTCTTCTTGCATACGATAAGTAAACATGCTTCATGAATTAAAACAAACTCCATTTTGCCATTCAAGTTTAAGTATCCAAAATACAGAATTTAGTTTAAAGGTTACATAAAAAAAGATAATTGTTTGAAAGTTTACAACTTCATTTCGAAACAAAGATCAGGGTTTTGCATCCTATATCACCGCGAGAAGGCGGGATATAGTAAACAAATCCAACAAAAGATGGCAAAGGAGGATGGACACTAAACATCTTGAAATACGACACTACATCTTGACAAAAGAGCACGCGAGCATTTCCACTAATTTCCTGAAATACATGTAAGTTTAAAAATCGTCAACAAAAGTTTGTGTGAGTTCATGCAGATTGTGTAAAATATAAGAGTTGTATTTGTATAAAACATGGTATGTAATTGTAAATGTATTTGTATAATGTATTCTGTAAATAAAAGGGAATCGAGATCGCTAATGTTTCGCGAGGACATTAACATATGTGACGACATAGGAAGCATCCAAATGTAGGCGACTTTTAACATCGCTTACCCTATGACTGTGACCCAAGACACTTCATGGCTATGTGTTGCCAAGAGAGTGAGGCTGCCCGGACCTGCTAGATCTAACCTTTGTTCTTTCGGTCTAAACTAGATTGATGGTGCTTACGTATACCCTATTCGTGACATGATCTATGTATGATTCCTTTGTTTTAAACATACCAATTTATACATGTATTTTCCCTAAAGTTTTGAAAACAGTAAAAATGTGTAAAAGTGGGGACATGAACTCACTGTTTTGCGTCTCGTGCGTCTAGCTTCACCGGCTTCCGCTACTTGAATGTCGTGACCTATAGACGTTCTAAATATGTTAATCACCTAACTTGTAAATCTCTAAGTACAAGTTACCATTTGGATTTAATGTGTCTTATTGTGTCTTACATGTATATGTTCTTGTATCATTAGTTTATATATTTTACAATATATTAAATGTTGTATTTGTTATATATATATTTTTATCCACAAAATATCTATTTGTGTGAGTAGGATTTGAAAATGTTATATGTTAAAAATAATACATTTTTAACCTTTTCAAACATATGTTACTTATATTGTTTTTTCAAAAATAACTATAAGTAATTTGTTAAATAATATTTCTAATATTATTTTTGGTATAAGTATACTTAGGAAAGTATACTTGTATTTTAAGTGTAAATATTTGTATTAGTTACCCAAAAATCAATTCTTTGATTTTTTAATAATTTCCGGAATTTAATTCTTAAAAATAATAATATTTTTAAGGTTTATTTGTTATATATATATTTTGTCATACTTTGTTATATATATATATATATATATATATATATATATATATATAGGGTGGGGGTTGGTTACAAAGTCTATTTATCCTACAAAGTGTAAAAAGTCATAAAACATCATAATGTCAACCATAAAACACACTCAAAACCCACAAATAACAAAGTGAAGATTATTAAAATGTCATATTTGTGGGTTTTGTGTTGTGTTTTAGATGATAAGGCTTTGATTACCGAATGACTAACATTAGTGTGTTTTATGTTGATTATCGTGTTGTGTTTTATATTCAGAGTTCTACGATGGTGTGTTTGAAGTTTTTATGGACTGTTAGGGTTTGAATATTGTGTTTTAGTGATCTTTACTATGTTATTTGTGGGTTTTGAGTGTATTTTATGGCTGAAATTGTGGTTTTTATGGCTTTGTACACTTTGTAGGAACATTTCAGAACCATAAATATTTACATAACTCACAGAACTCCTAATAAACAATCTTTTTATTTATATATTTTTATGTTTAGGATAATTTGATCATTTATTATGTGTATTTTTACGATTACATACATGTTAAGAGAAATTTTATCATTTTTTATATGTAATTTTATAGTTACACATATGTAAACTAGTTTTTTTATATATATGTAATTAGTTATGACACATATATATAATTTTGGCAATTAAACATATGTAAACTACTTTTAACATGTATGTAATCAAGGAAATACATATAATAGATGATAAAAAGATCCTAAATACAAAAACTTATATATAAAATGATTGTTTATTAGGAACTGTTCATCGGAACTGTTATAGTCCGAATACTCATAAGGTTGGGTCGACGCCCGTCTCCCCCCAAACTGTACTTGCAAGTTTCCCCGCAAAAAGCTCTCCACGCCTACTCTTAGAAAGAAGACTCTTTTTCTTTAGTTAGTACCGACCGTAAGACCCATTATGAGTAAGGGATATATATATATATATATATATATATATATATATATATATATATATATATATATATATATATAAACTTACTTATTTTTGTCACTTGTCAAATTTTATAATGCCTCCATCACTTCTAGTAATTTTTATATAGTCCATCAATATATATAAATTTGTCCAATAAGTCCAATATTTGTCCAAGTCCATAATTTTGTAGGAAATGTATTTATATTAGTATATATTTTTGTATTTGTCCATGTATCCTTTTATAGGTAATTTTGTATACTTGTATAATGGAGTATTTCTTGTGTATTTATATGTGTATTTTGGTAGTATACTCGTTTGGAGTATTTAATGTATTTTTTTCAAGTTCTTATCATCACTAATACATATAATACACATAATATACACTTAGCACTTAATTTTTGTGACCACTAAATATATATTTTCCCCTAAAAATATACTTACTTAATATTGATTTTATACTTGAAGAAATCCTTTTTCTTAACTTGTAATTTTTGTATAAAAATTAGGAAACCATAGTGAATATTTTTAGGTGAATTTTTGAGGAATAATTTTCACCAAAACTTATATTTTTCTAAGTGTCAAAATTTTATAAAAAAATTGACATAGTTTCCCCTAAAAATGGAGGTTTCCCATGTTTTCAAAACATGTGTTTACTTTCTTTTCATCACCAAAATTTAATTTCCAACAATTTCACAAGTAACATACACTAAAATCATCATGATAAATCTTATGATGAACTTGATTTTTGTTAAAAATGTGTAGTCTTTTAGATCTACACTTCACATACTTGAATCTTTCAAAAACAAGTGTTTTTGTTTAATCTTAACAAACTTTGTATGAAACTTTATTTTACTAAATAAGCCATCCACAAGTTTTAGGGTTTTAAAACCATGAAAAATATATTCTACAACCATTTTCATGTTCATTTTCAAGATCTTTAAGTTCATCACCAAGTTTCATCATGGAATCTTAAACTTGTTAGATCTAAGCTTCTAACAAGCTTACACATGATGGATCTAACCAAAACACAAGATTCAACATTCACATCTTCATCACATACACCAAACAACTTCAAAACAACTTGTTTTCACTTAGATTATGTTAGATCTTCATGTTACCATCTTTTAATGTTTATGTTCTTTGAAGGTGTAACTTGTACATAAGCTTAACATGAAGTAAAATAGAGATTATGAAGCTTACTACTAGCTTTAGTGGCTAGGGAAGTGGCAAGAATAAGATGAAGAATGATGAAAATAGTTGGATGAAAGCTCCTCAAGGTGGTCCTTTAACTTCTTTTGCTCCTAGCTTCCTTAGATCATCTTCTTACACCCTTGAATCACCTTAGATGTGCTTGAAAGTGGCAAGAAAATGATGGTAGTAGTGGAGGTGGTTGTGGCCGTAGGTGAGGAAGAGATAAGAGAGGAGATGAGTGAAAATTTGAAGTGAAGTTTTGAGAATGATGAACTTGTGGTTAAGTTTATAATCTTCCAACAATCCTTTAACCATTAGATCTCTTGTCCCATATCTAAGCCACAAGTGTAATATTTTAATGGAAAAGGGAATGGGGCCATATTGGGGCCGGTTGGAGATTAGAGGGGGGGGTTAATTGTAAGTTTTTGGTAGTTTAGGGTAGAAGATGTAAATTAGAAGGTTAAATGCAAGGTTAAGTATGTTTATGTGTTTTGATGATATTTAAGGTGTTCTAGCACCATAACTAGCTTTAAATTATAAAAACAATGTGTTGGGATTGAACCCTATCAAAGGAACAGTTGATTAAAGCCAAAACTAGATCAGATCAGTGGATTCACAATAAGCAGTTGTTTGTAACAGTTCTTTCCCCTTGTTAGTGGCCTAACATCTGATGATCTCTATGTACTGTCCTTCTACAACAACTGATGATCTTCAACAACTGCTGAGACTTAAAGACTGTTCAAGATGAAACACTGATGCTCAATTTACTGATATGGTTCAAGCACTGCTGAAGACACAAAGTACTGATGGTGCTATAACAGTGGAATGAGAAGCAGTAGTTTAGTTTATCTTTTGTATTCATTGTAATCAGTAGTTTGTAAAGCAGTAGTTGTATAGATCAGTGGTTATAGGTTGTTAGGAGGTTAGATGTCACTTTCATGGTGATGTCAGCAAAGATGCTTCAGTGGTTTGTTCTGTACTATAAATAGAACAGTACCCTGTACTGTTCTATTAGCTCTCTTCATCACAAAGTCCTTCTGTACGAACAAATCATTATGAACTCAGGCTGAGGGGGAGATTGTATGCATGCATGCATTGTAATTGAAGATTGTAATAAATATAATCATTCGATTTCATGTTAAACATGTTTGTTGAAAGCAATTCTCTCATTTGATTGTGTGTTGAAAGTTTATTTCATTTAATTCCACTGCACTTAATTCTAATTCATCTTCATAATTAGAAAACGATCATAATCATAAGAAACTCAGGTCCTAATAATTGGTATCAGAGCTAGGACAGTCAAACTTGATCTAACAATCATTTTGACGTAAAAGTTCAGCTCAAAATCATTGATACTATTAATTGTTCGTTTTGTTGTAAAACAGAGTAAGGAGTAATCACGTACAAAGTTGATAATTCAGTGCCTGAAAAACAACCAGAATGACGTCACAATCACAGGATGTCAATAATAACATTGGTTCCCTCTTCAAACCACCTATGTTGAAGAGATCTGAATACAACATCTGGGAGCGAAGGATGGGTCACATCCTAGCTCAACAGAATACCGGATGTTGGAGGTCGGTTATCTTTGGACCACATGTTCCAATGGTGTCAAGTGCTGAGGATCTAAAGGTCATGGTTCCTAAGTAAATTGAGAACTATACTGACCAGGATTTTTAGAAAATTGAACTGGATGCCAAGGCATTTACCATCGTTGCATCTGCACTACCAAATGAGATCTATGCTGGGCTGTTACATTGTAACAGTGCCAAGGAATTGTGGGATGTACTTAAGGAACAGTTTGGGGGGACTGAAGAAGTAATTGAAAATAACAGGGAAATTTTGAACCAACAGTATGAAACCTTCTGTCACATCAAGGGTGAATCATTAACACAACAGTTTGAGCGATTTAGCTGTCTCATAAGTGAACTAAAACTTGTTAAGGTTAAATTTGCTAATGCAACACAAAATAGCATGTTTCTTAGGTCACTTCCTGGTAAATGGGACACAATTGCTTTTGTAACCAGGAATTCAGTTGGGTTCAAAGATCTGACCCTAACCCAGCTTCATGGTAGACTCCTGACCTATGAAAGGGAGTTGAACCAGAAAAAGAAGTTACAAGAGTCTTGGAAAGTTACAGATGACTATTCATTTGGCAACACAGCTCTTTTGGGTCAGGAAGAATCTGGTAGCAGTAAGGATCAGAGTTATGATCACTTTATTGACATAACAGCTGGTGGAAATTTTAACTCTGATTCTCACTCATCCAATTATGCTTTTACAGCAAATGGAGAAAGCCAGAATTCTGATAATTTGTGCTTTGAACTCAATGATCTCCAGCATTTTGATCCAACTGATCTGGAAGAAATGGGTATTTTGCACCAACTTGCATTGCTGAGTGTTAGAACCAACAAGTTTTACAAAAGGACAGGGAGAAAATTTCCAGGTTTACATGGGAATTTAAAAGTGGGGTTGGATAAATCAAAAATAAAATGCTACAAGTGTAATAGGTTAGGTCACTTTTCTAGAGAGTGTAGGACTAAAAACAGTGGACCAATCATCACACATCCTAGCTCTAACCCTAGACCATAAAATAACCAAACCACTGTGCATTATTCCCAATATGCCCCTGCTGCCCATTTAAACACTGCTCATTATGCACACCCTGCAACCCATGTTCCTGTGCAATATGATCAAACAACTGCTCCTCAGATACAGTATGTCCAAGCCCCAATTCCTCAGGTTCAGGTGCGCAACAAGTTGCACCTCAACAAGCTACACCTCAAACAGCTGTTCAAGCAGATCAGCAAAGCTTTTTCACACAAGGCTTTGTTGATTGGAGTAGCTTGCCTGAGGAATTAGGAGATGAAAACTTTGCTCTTTATGCTAATAATGTTATTTCTAGTAATGAATTCTGTTTTGTAGCATTAGAGTCAATTCCTGAAGGGCTGGAAACTGAAGAAGGAACATCTAGTGCTGAAACAGTGGATGAAATTGCTGAAGCAGTGGTTACTGCTGTTGTTGATGAAATACTGTTGGGAGAAAACTCAGAACCCCTGTTGGAACCACTATCTAACCCTTGGTCTGAAGAAGAAGAGAAGAAACAAGGTGAAAAAGAAGATAGAGTGCCGGATGAAAAAGAAAATGTCTGTGATTGTGCCATGATGGCTGTAGCTAAGGTATCACCTCAGGTTCTTAAAAACCTTTGTTCAGACAAATGCATCATAGCATTTGTAAACATCAAAGAGGTGAATGAAAACCTTAGGGATAGAATGTTAAATGATGAAGTACAATTTGAAAAATCTTTAAAAGAATTGAAAAAAAATTGTCAGAAAAAGAAAATGAAATTTGCAGCCTCAAACAAGAGCATAGCATAACCCTGCTACCTCAACAGTTGTTGACCAAGGTAGCCATTTAACCCCTGCCTCCACATCATCAAACACTGTTGATAAAAGTCCTCAAACAGTGGATAAAAGTCAACATGTTTCCTCACCAATTCCACCTATTCCTCTACCTCCATTTCAAGACACTATTGGATCATCAAAGTCACCAACAGTTGTTAGCTCAGATGATTCACATCTGCAGCCCTCACCATTAAATGCCATTGTTCCATACAAAGGAGATATAATCTTCTTGAAGTCTCATCCACCTGACCAAATCATTGGCAATATCAGTGAAGGGGTGCTCACAAGAAGCCAATCCCAAAACATCTGTCTTTTTGTTGGTTTTCTATCACTCCATTAACCTGTCAAATACCAAGAGGCACTGAAAGACAACAGTTGGGTAGAAGCTATGCAAGAGGAGCTCCAACAGTTTAAAAGACAACAAGTATGGGAGCTTGTACCACTGCCAGAGGGTTGAGTCCTATTGGCACAAAGTGGGTCTTCAAAAATAAAACTGATGAAAGGGGGATTGTTGTCAAGAATAAAGCAAGGCTAGTGGTTCAAGGTTTCAGACAGGAAGAGGGCATTGAATATGATGAAACTTTTGCCCCTATAGCTAGATTAGAAGCTATCAGACTGTTCTTGGCCTTTGCAGTCAACCACAACATCAAGGTGTTTCAAATGGATATCAAATGTGCTTTCCTCTATGGTAAGATTCAAGAAGAGGTATATGTTTGTCAACCTCCTGGCTTTGAGGATCCATTTTATCCAAATCATATCTACAAGCTAAATAAGGCTTTGTATGGCTTGAAACAAGCACCTAGAGCCTAGTATGAAACTCTTTCCACCTTTCTTCTTTCCATTGGTTTCACAAGAGGTAAAATTGATAAAACATTGTTTCTAAAATGGAGAGGGAAAGATTTGATGATCGTCCAAATTTAAGTGGATGACATCATCTTTGGAAGCACATGTTCTTAAATGTGTGAAGAGTTCAGACAACTCATGACAGCTGAGTTTGAGATGAGTGCAATGGGTGAACTACAGTGCTTTCTTGGCCTCCATGTAAAGCAACTGCAAAATGGTACTCTCATTCATCAAGGAAAATATGCCAAAGAACTTTTAACAAAATTTGATATGAATGAATGCAAACTATGTAGTACACCCATAGCAACCACCAAGTTAGTCATGTCTGATGAAAAGGATGATTTGGTTGATCAAATTCTTTATAGAAGCATGATTGGGTATTTTTTGTACCTAACTGAATCTAGGCCAGACAACATGTTTGCAACATGTGTTTGTGCAAGATCCTAATCAGCCCCTAGAAAGTCAAACCTTATTGCTGTAAAAAGGATATTCAGATACCTCAAATGTGCTCCCACACTTGGTATCTGGTATCTAGCTGATGGAAATATCAAGCTTTCAGGTTTCTCAGACAGTGACTTTGCTGGATGTAATACAACAAGGAAGTCTACTTCAGGAGGGTGCCAATTCCTAGGCAATTGCTTAGTGTCTTGGCAAAGCAAAAAGCAAGCAGCTGTTTCAACATCCACTGCTAAGGCAGAGTATATTATTGCTGCAAGCTGTACAGCCCAACTGCTATGGCTTCAAAATCAACTGCTGGATTTTGGTATCACTGCCTTAAAGACACCTCTCATGTTGGACAGTCAGGCAGCAGAAAATATCATCAAAAATCCAGTTTCACAATCAACCACCAAGCACATTGATATCAGACATCACTTTGTGAGGGATTGCTATGAAAAAGGTTTGATTTCTCTGCACCATGTTCCAACTAAAGATCAGCTGGCAGATGTGCTAACAAAGGCTTTAGACACATCCACCTTTGAAAAAGCTTGATCTCTAGGATTGGCATGCTGAACATGGAATAACAGGCAAAATCCTGTTTTTCTATGAATAAAAGCATTAAAATGTTTTCAGAAAATCAAAAATCCATCCTTAAAAATAGCAAAAAGTGAAAATTTTAATCCTTAAAAGTCTACCATAACCACTGTTTTGGTTCAAACATCTGTTCTTCTAAATGTTGTCCACTACTGAAAGTCAACCTCTGTTCTCTCATTTCCTTTGTTAAACACTGCTGTTAAACCTCAGTGTTTTAATCCACTGATAGGATATCCACTAATAGTTAAAAGTCACCCACTGTTTCATTTTAACCGTTGTAAACCACTGATATTGCTCCATCAGTGGTTTCCTAAACAACTGTCATCCATTATTCATCAGAGGTTAGCACGTGGACAGTACTTAGCGGTCAGATCTTTTGTAACCGCTGCCACGTCAGCATACACTTTTTCCACCTATAAAACCCTTATCAAAACCCCAAACAGGGTTTTCACTATCGAATCAAATTCAAAATTCCTTTCAAAAGCAGTTTTCACCAAATTCTCTCAACTCACTCATCGTCTTCATTCGTTCTTACCCACTTTCAAATCGCCATGGCTCTCCCATTCAAAACCCCTCATAACTACCTAGGCATGGGCAAATACCGATCCCGGTACCATACCGTCCCGATACCGACAAATCCCGATCCCAATTTTTGTGAAAAATGGGTACCGATACCGAAATACGTCGGTTTGGTACGTTATCGGTATTTTGAGGGTAAAATGCGGTATTATACCGATACCATACCGTACCGATACCGACAAATACCTAAAGGTGGATACCGATACCGGTACCGAAACCCCTTCAGTATGGTATTCTCGGGATCGGGATCGGGATCGGGATGGGATCGGTATTGGATACCACTTGCTCATCCCTATAACTACCTGTGTACCCTTGCAAAAACAAGTCAAAACACAGATTTCACTCCGTAATTGATGCACTTTCGTCCTCAAAGTACAAAACTTTGTTGACTTGCAATGAAGCCATCTTCCTGGATACCCAACAAGAATTTTGGAGAAATGCAAAACTAGAAACTAAGGACAAACAACCCTTAGCCATTAATTCTTCAATAAAGGGAATTCCAGTTACAATCACACCTCAAACCATCTCAGAGGTGTTTGAAATCAATGATCTTACAGGTAAAAGCTCTTTCCCAAAGTCTGAGTATCAAACTGATTTCATTGAGAGGGGGTATGAAGAAGAAATGAAAAAGGACACTTTACAAAAAGGCAGTTTTCCACCTGCCATGAGGCTTTTATTCCATACCCTCCTCATGTGTGTGTCTAATAAAACAATAGCTTTCAATGAGATACCATTGAAAATTCAATACCTGGGTTATGCTATCATGTCTGAAGAAAATTTTAACTACTCCCAGGAGATTTTCAATGATATGGTAAAAAATGTTAATAAAAAATCATTTTTATTGTTTCCAAGATTTCTAAGTTTTTACTTACAAAAGAAATTTTCAAAGGATAATGCACATGTGCTTATCCAAGGAAACCCTATTCAAATAAACAGCCTATCTTCTAAAACATTTACAAGGCTGTCAAAACCTTCAAAAACACAAACAGAGGCTCCTGAGCAGAATTTAGCAGCAACAACTGCTCCTCAGGCTCCTGCTGTTAAGCCCACTGCTCAAGGTGATCACACTAGCACAACCACTTCTGTGAAACCCACACCTAAAATCACCAAAAGACCCAAAAAGAAAAATATCCAAAAGCCCCCCAAACCCACTAAAAAGGTAACTCTAGAAGATGAGATCCCAGAGATTATACCTGTGACAACACAAAAGTCCCCAATAACCACTGCTGCTACTTCCTCACAGCAGATGGAAGAAAGATCTCAACCTGAGCCTCAAACTCCTCCTGCATCCTCTCAAAAGGATCAGGTTGTATCAACTGGGACACCACAATATGAAACATTTAATTCACTTGAATCTATGTTCAATAGCCCAGCTCCCGAGGCAAATTCTCTTTCTACCCCTATCCTCACTGCACAACTTCCACCATCAATGATACCTCTATTGGATGCACTTGATATAGCCCAGACAAAAATCAGTTCTTCTGAATCACCTGTCAATGAGAATATGCCACAACAAGTGACTGAATCTGGTGTCTCTATCTCTGCTAACCCACCAATAGTTGAGGAGGCTACACTGCAGGAATTACAAGTAATTCCTGTCAGTAGTTCAAGTGGAGCAGCTACTACAGGTGTTGAACCCACTGGTTTACACCTGGACAGTAGTTTCATAAGTCAGACTCCCATGAAGGAAATTTCTTCTTTGGGAACCATAGTGTCTACTGGTGTGTATCCTTTATACATTGGTTCACTTAAAATGGTAACCTCTGCTGAAGAAAGAAGTCTCTAGTACCAAGAAAAAGGGGCATTAGTGGATGATTTCTGGGAAACTTTCGCTAAGTCAACCACTGATACAACCACCACTGATGGGAAATCAGATGATCCCATTAACTTGGGTTATGGTTTAAAATACAAATCTATGCTGCAACAGTTGTTACAAGCTCACAAGGCTACACCCACTGCTACAACCTCTGCAACATCTGCTCCATCATCTACTCCTGCTCCCATTGAGCTTTGGGAAATGTTTCAACCTATGCTTCACAAACAGAGACAATATGCTGATCAGCAACATGAAGTTTAGATTCAAATGATCAGAAATGTCATGGAAGCTAGGTACAAGGATACACAAGCAGATATCAAGGCAATTAAGGCCCATTTGCTACAAACTACTGGCACTGTTCCTCCTTCAATCATCTTTGTTGAAAATACTGATGATGCCAAAAAGGGGGAGAAAAATAAAAAGAAGAAGGGATATGAAGATGGTCTATACATTAAACCAGATCCATTGTCTAAACTGGCTGTGGAAATCCCAAGGGCAGATGGTTCCAAAAACGTTGATGAGACTCAAAATGCCTTTGCTGATCTAAAAGCAAACATGAAAGAGTCAATGGAAATAAAAGGGTCTAAAAGGTTTGCTCAAGAGAAGAAAGTTCTGATGGAAAAGGAAGAGTAGTGTACTTATAAGCCTAAAAGAAGACAGCCTACTAGAAAAGTAAACCAACCCAAAACCACACCTTCCAGAACCACCAAACATACTCCTCAAACCCCCAAAAGTTCCTCTCATCAAACCTCCAAACCAACAGATGTTAAGACACCTATGGTATCAACATTTGTTGATACTTCAGTGGTTTCAACAGATGTTACCCCAACAACTGTCATACCAAAAACAACTTCACCACCACAAAAACCACCTGCCAAAAAGCAGAAGACAACAGTTGACACACCAATTGTTGTGGTGACAACAGTGGTTGAAACACCAGTTCTTTCAACAGCTGTTAGTCAGACACCTACCACCTCAATCACCACTACTCAACCCACAAATACACCACCAACCTCTTCTAAGCACAAAAGGAGAAGGGTAACCAACATTGTACTGGAAAATGACACTTCCCCAACTCCAACTCCAACATCTACACAACCACTTTCCCTTGTCACCATTCCAAACCCTGTTCCATTATCTTCAGCTCAAGTTCTGAATTCAAACAATGCTATTGTTCCTGTGGGATTACAATACCCATTGGATCTTCCAGCATTTAGGGAGGAGATCAAATCTTTTTACTCTGAAGATGACCCTGCAAAAAGGAAACTTCCTTCCATTCAAGGTTATCCTTTCCCAAGAAACATAGAAGAGTATCTCAAAATAAAATCCCAACAAGCAGAGGATATATCTAAAAGAGATACAGAGGAAAAGTCTGACAAAGAGATTCAGAGAAATTTGTAATACATGCTCACCAAGGTCATAACTTTAGAACAGTTCTCAAAAGATCTTTGCCAAAAATTGTCTGAAAAGGATGATGAAAGCATGAGGCAAGACTACCTTGAATATATCATGGCTTACAAGAAGTACAGGGCAGAAAAGCACCAGTATAAGGAATGGACCATCAGTGAGCTACAAGAGGAGATAGCTAGAATTCAAGAAATTATTAAAAACAAGGTAAAGCAAACTCCTCCAATATGGGCCAAGTACAAGAAAAATGTACCAGAAAGGGTCTTAAAGCTAAAAAGAATGAAAGAAGAACTGATAGCTGCTGATTATGTATGGGTCAAGGAGCCAAGTTACAAGGTGGTCAGAGGATAAAGTGTTAGCCATCTACAAAAGGTTGGAAGAGTTGAGGAAGAGAGATCCCACTGCTCCTAAAAAGCCTGATTATCCAGAAGCAGTGGTTCCAGTCAGAAAACAAAAGTTACCAATCAGGAGACCCACTGTTCCAACTGATGCCATCTATTATCAAAGAAGGAAACAAAAGCAGATGGATGCAGACCAGGCTTCAGAAGAGTATATCATGAAGATGGTTCTTCAGACACTTATGCTAGAAAACCAAGACTCAACACAATCCCAAGACCCTGCCAAAGTTGTCATCACCAGGCCTCAATCTCCAAACTCATCAGCAATAAAAACTCTCCCAAGAAACCCATTGGATTCAAAGATACTAAAGTGGAAGTCTGATCAAAAGTCCCACGTATTAACTCTGCTCAAATGCAATGGCGAAGTGAAGCATATATCAAGGGAAGAAGCACTTGGCCTGGGTGTTGAAGATCTACAGGATCTCCTTGAGCTTCCACTGTGCAGGGATGAGGATGATACAGATTCCATGGACTTTGAATTACAATTCAAAGGACAAGTCAGGGAATTATTGATGAGGCAATAAAAATCCAGAATAATGAAGAGTTTTGGCATTATTTGTTCCAGGGAGAGATTGTTGGGGTTGAACCCTACCAAAGGAACAGTTGATTAAAGCCAAAACAGGATCAGATCAGCGGATTCTCAATAAGCAGTTGTTTGCAACAGTTCTTTCCCCTTGTTAGTGGCCTAACATCTGATGACCTCTATCTACTGCCCTTCTACAACAACTGATGATCTTCAACAACTGCTGAGACTTAAAAACTGTTCAAGATGAAACACTGATGCTTAATCTACTGATATGGGTCAAGCACTGCTGAAGACACAAAGTACTGCTGGTGCTATAACAGTGGAATGAGAAGAAGTAGTTTAGTTTATCTTTTGTATTCATTGTAATTAGTAGTTTGTAAAACAGTAGTTGTATAGATCAGTAGTTATAGGTTGTTAGGAGTTTAGATGTCACTTTCATGGTGATGTCAGCAAAGATGCTTCAGTGGTTTGTTCTGTACTATAAATAGAACAGTGCCATGTACTGTTCTATTAGCTCTCTTCATCACAAAGTCATTCTGTACGAACAAATCACTGTGAGCTCAAGATGAGGGGGAGATTGTATGTATGCATGCATGCATTGTAATTGAAGATTGTAATAGATATAATCATTCGATTTCATGTTAAACATGTTTGTTGAAAGCAATTCTCTCATTTGATTGTGTGTTGAAAGTTTGTTTCATTTAATTCCGCTGCACTTAATTCTAATTCATCTTCATAATTATCAAACGAGCACAATCATAAGAAACTCAGATCCTAACACAATGCTTCTAGTCTATTTTTGGTATTTTGGGTAGTGTCTGGTTAATCGTTCGGTTGTTGGTTCGTTAAAGTGCTAAATTATGGATTTTGAAGGGTATGAAGTACCTTTTGTGACAGTTTTCATTCCCGACACTTTACAAGTTATTCTGGACATTTAAACCTTAATTCCGCATGTTATTTTAGTGTTAAATTGATGTTTTTACTGAATTTATGTATTTAAAGTGCGTTTCGGGTACTTTTTAGTGCTTGTTTTAGCTTTCGGAAAGTGTTTATGTTAACCTTTATTCACCTATTTAGTTTTCAATGTATTTTTAATATTGGACCTACTTCTAAGTCCTAAATCTATTGTCTGATTGTTTTCTGCAGTCATGCTGACGCAGCTTGTCTAACCAGTGAGCTTACTAACCAATTTGACGCAATGCTTAAAGTATAGTATAATGTGACAGTTAATATATGAAACATGCATGAATTCAATTGCATAACAAGTAAGCACATAATGTTGACGTGTAAACACATAAATGCAGGAAATAAATAATTATTAAAATAGTACGGAAATTACCAGTTGTCACAATACGGGCTTAGGATATGGTAAATTATTGCCGCTTGGTCGGGTATGAGATCATATGTTGGATTGTGACTAGAAAATCCGCATAACCCGTTTTAATATGTTTGTCTGATAACTTAAATATTGGGGGTTAATGCGACCGTGTCCTGGATATTCTCGGCTTATTTAATTGCTAATGGCCACAACTTAAGCGCGGGGTGTAGGCATACACCTGACAGATGCTAATGCTAATATAAAATATTTTTCTACCCATATTGGGAATACCTTTTATGGGTTAAAAGTGGCGAGTCGGTTAATCATGTTATCGGTTTCTGTACCGAGCCCCATATGTATTGACATGCATCTAAAACTGTATACAAGATAATTATTATTGTCCCAAGTTATTTATAAAATACATGTGCCTTTGTGCACTTAAAACAGTTTTGGAATATTTTCAAAATGTGTCGGTTATTTGTATTTACCAGTGTAAACTGACGTATCTTCAAAAGACTAAGTGACAGGTTGCAAGGTTACCAAATAGGCTGGAAGTGCCGGTAATGCTTAAGAGGAATTTGCAACTCCTTTGCATAAGAAGCCTATGAGTCTGTTATCTCATTTTATAAATTTATGATCTGCATGTGGATCTTTTAATACATCCGCCTGTATAATATTTTGAACACTCGGACAATTATATTTGTAATAGTATTTTAATTCCAGACTTTCGTTGTGCTATATTGTGTATTTGATATCAATCGCGTAACGTATTCCCCCATCCGGGCCTACCCGGTTGTTATTGAAATATCGGGGTGTGACAGTTTCGGTTACCAGAGACGTCACCGGAAAATACGTAATTATTGTCGGAGTTGGTATTTCGTCACCGAAAACGATTTCGGGTGGTACATTTTTCATTGTTAAAGCTTCAAGTGGCTTAGTAGAGATGGTGGTGAATGGAAAGTGGTGTCGGTATGGTGTTCGGTTTCGGTTATGACTACCGGAATTGGGTTTTCTTACTGGAATTTATGGAATATAAGGTTGTATGTGAAGAAATATGAGAATGGTTTGCAAGGCAAACGAATCCTCTGTTTATAGAGGGAAGTGAAGGTTCTAGTTGGCTAAAAAATATATTTAATTATTTGAAGTGTTCGTCAAAGTGAAATCTTGCATGAAATAATTAATGCAAGTGGTGAAGAGATAAAAATCTTAGCCATTCAATTTACAATTTTCCTGATAAAGGTAAGATTTATACCCTCTGGTCGCGTCTTGTTGTTGCTAATGATTCAGGTAAAAACCCCGGCTTTTAAAAGCTCCAGTACAATATCGGTGGGTATTGCTAAGACAAAATTGGAGTCACTAAACTAGTTAAATCTCACATAACAAAATTGTAGTGTATTAAAAGAGAGGTTATATCCTAATTGGTTAATTTGAAAATTAACTAAAGTTGTTAAATTATCTAATTTTTATGTGTTTTATGTAACGTTTTCTGATTATAATATATTATGCTTATTTTATAATGATATGCTAGACATTTAATGTTTATATATCTTCATTATTATTAAATAAATAAAAAACACGCTCTCACCCTTTTATGATGAAATATGGATTTAAAATGACATGATTTTATAATGATATGCTGACATTTAATGTTTATATATCTTCATTATTATTAAATAAATAAAAAACACGCTCTCACCCTTTTATGATGAAATATGGATTTAAAATGACATGAAATTATTACGATATAAAACCATAAAAAAGCCTTCTATCCAAATTATTTATGTTTATTCTTTAGGTTTGTATTGTTTATAGTCATCATTTGTTTTTTATATACTTTTTTTACTAAATCATTTATTTTATTGTGTTTAGATCTTTGCATATTTTGATATTTCATAAGGTGAAATTTTAGTGTTTAAGATGATATTATATTCAAGGTTTTGGATTTCATGTGTTCTTTAAACGGATTTGAACTTTGGGTAGGAACAAAAAGTGTAAATTTGTACTATTATACTCTAAAGGTGGAACTCTAAATCAAAATGAAAATTTCATGGCTTGTAGTCTTAAATAGTAAGTTGAACTCAAGTATAATTTCATAAATCAAGCTACAAATATAGTAGGAAATTTATAACGTAATCGAATTGTTTTATTTGAAAAAATAAAAACACACCTTGAAGAACTAAGAATCGTAGGCCGTGTGCCCGAAACAAACAAGGATCGAGGAGTTCTTGATTTGGCAGTAACACATACACGACCATGTAGTAGAGCATTATAGAAAGAATGGAAATTTATACAAAAGAAATCTCTTTGCTTCAAAACTAGTTGAGCTAGTAGCAAGTTCACTCTCTAAGGACTCTGGTCGTCACCCTTGTTGTAACTTATTCAGGTCACAAACCCGGATTTAATTATATTATCTTTTCTTTTTAATAGATAATGACATTTAATGTTTACACATCTCCATTGTTATTAAATCTATACTATATTATAAAGAATTTCACAGGGGTTCCTGTAAAAGTTAAGTAATCACAAGCTATAATGCTTATGGTACAACACTTAATTAGCGTAGTAAAAAGGGCAAAATTGTATTTCTGCATTAATATTAAAATGAATAAAATTTATAAAAATCAACTATCCCCATAAGGTTATTCAATGTTATTAA
>JARYGA010005702.1:0-34995 GCA_030545235.1 Helianthus tuberosus
GCCTATTTCTATATGTAAAGTATATTTAGGGCATGTTTAACTTATGATCAAGTTCCGGAACGTTCGTTACTATACAAATCGGTATAGTTTCGCAGTTTGACGCAAATAGTCCCTGCAATCGAACAAACTTGATTTCGACACACCAAACCATCCAAAACTTATTTCTAAGTTATGTAAAGTTTATTTAATGTATTTTGAGCCTATGTCACTATCCTGGAGTGTTTGTCGCATTAAACTGGTTATATTTACGCATCAGTTTGCGTATAACCTTCCAGAAAGCGATTTAAAGCTCGAAATCGAACATGAATTGATATGTGCACATGATACACATATTTATACAAATACCAAGTATGAAACAAAATATTTCATTGATTTGGTATTTGTTTGATGATCGCAGAGGCACAGGTGTCACAAAATGAGTAGAAATTCCTACTGTGAATCATATTCTGTGTGATCCTCCTACTCCTTCTGTGCAATTTGTTGCTAAACAAGTGATAGATCCTGTCAAGGAATCTGTGTCTGTCGTTAAAAGTGATAATGTGTTGTATACTTAAGTCAGTGATGTTAAAATCTACTCAAACAAAGATTTTCCAATTAAAAACGTCAATCCATCTTTGATTGATAAAGTGTTTGAAGATACTACTAATAAGTTTTTGGGAAAGATGATCCCGGGAGTTGTTGTAACTCAGTGTGATCCTATTCCAAAATCTGAATTTAGAAAATAGCATGGAAATCAAAGATTACCGACAAAGCAACAACCTATTGCTTCTAAAGGTAAACAGCAAGAACAACGAGCTCAAAAGCCTAAGATTTCTCAACCAAAGTTTGAAACAAAGGGAGCTCGTTACAAGAAGAGAAGCAATGATGTTAAATTTGTAGCATCAAGAGGTACTGATAAAGTGGAAACTTTTGAAAATAAATCAAATACCTATTTTGTTCAACAAGTCAGAATTTTAAAACGTAATAGTCAAAACAACTACACCCAACACTCAAATGGGTGTGATGAAGGAACAAGTACCTCTGGGTCTGCAGGGTTGACATCTTGTCGTCAATCGGAATCTCCTAAGTTTGTTGAAAGGAGAACTTGTTTTAAATGTGGGGAGTTTGGACATATTATAAAAAATTGTACAAATCCTCCCAAAGAAAAGTTTGTTGAGAGAGCCCCTCCTGAAAAAGGTCACCAACAACGTCGTTCTGTTTCACCAAAACTAGATAAGCGAATTGTTAAAGAACAAGAAACAAAACAACGACGTCAAAATGTCAAGGCAATAGAAAAGGCTTTAAAACCGGAAGTCAAATCTGTTAAAAGGGAACCGAGTTCATCTCAACCTTTTGTCACACCCCAATATTTCCACGTTTGACCGGTGGGCCCGGTGGGGGAGTATCGTGACGTGGTTGGCAACATTACAGTCAAACAACACAATATTTAAATATGCACAACGGAAGCAAATGAAAGATATATTTCAACCGAATATAATATTGTAATATCAAGTATCACAATCAGTCGAAAGTTTATCCACAGGTGGATCAAAATAAAATGGAAATAGTAGTTCAACAGACGTTAGGCATCTTAAGCTCGCGAGACTCTTTATTGATGCTAAGGAGAAAATCCAGCCTATTACGAGTAGTACCTGCATTTAATCTTTTTGGGAAAATACGTCAGTTTACACTGGTAAATACAATTAACCGACCCATTTTAAAAATGATTAAAAATTGATTTGGATGCACATGGCACAAACATTTTTATAACTTGGGATAATTATTTAAATATATAATCTCGCAAAAGAATTACATGTTTCTTATGCGTTCAGTAGCCCGGATCGTGCCGGGTTAAAGATCAATAGACACACCACATTATTTATTTGGCACTGACGGGTGTACGCCTACACCCCGCGCTTAGGTCGTGGCCATTTCGTAAAATGATGCCAAGGATATCCGGGACATGGTCATTAACCTCCCAAAGGCTTTAAGCAAACAAAACAATTTAAACGGGCCGATTAAAATTCAATTAACCACCATATGATGGAAGATTTAATGCCCGACCAAGCGGTATTTTATATACCGTACCCCAAGCCCGTATAGGGAAAATAAGTTAAAAGTATTTACCTTTGCAAGTATAATTCACAAACACCAAATGCAAGTAGCTTTTACTGGTCCTCCTATTCTGGAACGAAGGTTTATAATAACCTATTAGAATCCTAACGGGTCTTTAGTTAAGCTTAAGCTTAGACCGGTTAGTTTTAAAGATACGGTTCGTACGCACGATTAAGCGAAGACCGGGATAGAACGTGATTTAGACCCGACAAGTTTGAAAACTTGTTTAATATGGGTATTTCATACACATTCTGGATTTTGAGATAAACCCAATAAGGTTTGACCCGTTTCGGCTAATTTATGTAAACTAGTTACATAAACCGAACCGAACGCGCAAGATGCGTAACGGGTAACCATAAGGGTCCTAAACAGGTTTCCTAAGTTAATATGCCTTAAACATGTTGTGATATCAGTAGGATATCCTCCATGATGCCCAAAACGAGTTTAATCTCTATTTAAGCCCCGTAGGGGTATTTTGATCATTTTAAAGATTATAAAAGGGATTATTTATAATTCTGATGTTCGGGTCTGAGGTAATCAGTAAACAACTTTTTTTAACAGATTATATTAGTTGGTAATAAGTCTTATGTGTCAAAATGGTTTTAAACCCAAACTATGCGTTTAATACGCGTAATAAACCGTTTTAAGCGATTTACGGGTTAAAATAGGAATCTGAGTTTTCATGTCAGTTCATAAGGTTCAAAACACTTCATTTATTATTTAAAATTAGTAGCAATTGGATTGGTATCAAAAGGATTTGTAAAACTCATTTTATACCCGAAAAGGGCATAATCGGTATTTACCGAATTAATGCCATAACCTTAGGTTATGATCAGGTTAAAAATAATTAAAAATCTTTAAAAATCCCAAAATATTATATTACATCAGTGGGTAAAAGGTTTGGTGTCAAAAATTGGGTTTAGATAGGCTTTATGCTAATGACGCCGTTTAATTTCTAAAAACGTCATAATTACGCCATTGAGCATAACTCCTAATCTAGACCTCCAACTGATGTGAAAATTTAGGGACCTGTTTAATAATCAGTGACAAAGATTATTATACTTTCATATTTCCAAAATTCTCGTTTTATGGTCATAAGGGCATTATGGTCAATATTTAAGCAATTAACGAAAACGTCGGACAATTACGGATTCAAGTGGTATAAACGCAGAGGGTTATACAATCATGTAACTAGGTCCTAATGGAACTTTAAGGCATGTCTAAACCTATCTAAATCGGGTCAGAACCGAAGTCAAGGCAAAAGTCAAACTATGCGTCTTTCGTTTCCGAATCGATCCTAAACTGAAAAATTGTCGGATCAAACATGTTTAGACACGTTCTTACATTGATTACTAAGTTATATTAATGATAAAACAGGTTACACGCCTCTCACATTGCTAATTGTGTATTAAATCGCAAATTACATTTCTGTTGACTTTTTATCATCATCTTTGACCCGACAAACGACCTAGTTAGGACGGGAATCAGAGGGTGCCCTTTTAAGGGTTTAAAGCCCACATAATTACCAACTTATAACTACCTTCAATTCGACTAAACACTGACCCATTCATGATTAATCATTAAGTCAACCGTTAATTACGACGGTTTGACTTTTAAGCTATATACTAAGCAAAACTTAATTAAAGAAGGTCAAGCATACTTACAAGTGTCTAATGTACGATTAGGGATGAGTTGGAAATGCACTTGAGCTCCAGAATTGATCAGTTGTTGAATGGAAGGGATGATCACAAAGTTGCAAACATTGTGGCCTTATATAGTGAATTTTATGGCTTGTGAGCATGACAAATCACTCTACCATTGGTCCTTAGATCATCAACAGGTGTTCCTAGGGTCTAAAAACATGTAGGGGGCGCGCATGAATGAAGAAAATATCAATCAAAGTCGGTTACAAGCTCAAAACAGCCATCTGTCAGTTTTTCTGTCGCTGGGTAACCCTTGCGCACCGTAAGGGTTGTGGCTTACGGTGCGTAAGCCTGTGGCAGAAGACAAAAATTGTTGGCCTTTCAATCTTTGAACGGGTAACATGTGAAATACGAATTTTTGGGCTTCTATTATTCAGAATGGGGCCTCATGAACATGCCTTGAACAGTTTAGATCCCTTTAATGTTGTACATTTGTCTTGGACATTATAAAAAAGTCATAAACGAAGGGTTGTCATGCATTTCTTCGTAGGATTTCCATTCTTGCAACTTGAATCAATTATTGTGAGTATTTACCGGATTATATCAGATGTTTATAATAAATATTAGGGTCTTGGGATTTATATGAGGTCGTTCAGAGGTATAAATCAACATGACGACACTTTTAAATCCTGCCATACATCTATATTGGATCCGGGTTTATAATACTTTTGTCTTACATGACACATGTCGTTATTTCATTGAACACGAATTTTCGAGGTGTTACAACCTCACCCCCTTAAAAGAAATCTTGACCTCGAGATTTACTGAAACAAATAAGGGTACTTTTCTTTCATTGTGGACTCAACCTCCCACGTATACTCGGGACCTCTACGGGCATCCCATTTAACCTTTACAATAGGCACATGCTTCCTTCGAAGCTTCTTAACCTGCCGATCCTCGATCGACACAGGTTTTTCAACAAATTTTAAGCTCTCTACTATTTGCACATCTGCATGTGGTATGACCAGTGATTCATCAGCGAAACACTTCTTCAGATTGCATATGTGGAATACATTGTGAATACCACTGAGCTCTTCCGGTAAGTTTAACTTATAGGCAACTGATTCGACTCGTTCGATAACCTCGAAAGGTCCTATGTATCTCGGGCTTAGCTTGCCTTTCTTACCAAATCGCATCACTCCCTTCCAGTGTGATACTTTAAGCAACACTTTTTCACCTACTTCAAATTTCATAGGTTTGCGCTTTAGATCAGCGTAGCTTTTCTGCCTATCCCTGGCAGCTTTCAGGCGGTCACGAATCTGGACAATCTTGTCCGTCGTTTCAAAGACTATTTCCGGACCTGACAGCTGGACATCTCCAACTTCTGCCCAACAAACGGGCGTTCTACACTTTCTACCGTACAAAGCCTCGAAAGGCGCAGCCTTAATGCTGGTATGGTAGCTATTGTTGTATGAGAACTCAATCAATGGTAGGTGGTTATCCCAACTACCACCTAAATCAATCACACATGCACGTAGCATGTCTTCCAATGTTTGGATGGTACGCTCACTCTGTCCGTCAGTCTGAGGGTGGTAAGCCGTACTGAAATTTAAGCGCGTGCCCAAAGATTGTTGGAAACTTTTCCAAAAATGCGACGTGTATCTAGTATCTCTGTCAGAGATAATAGCCACAGGTACACCATGTAGAGCTACAATCTTATCTACGTACAATTGGGCTAACATATCGGAGCTATAGGTCTCCTTTATGGGTAGGAAATGTGCTGACTTCGTCAGTCTATCCACGATCACCCATATAGTATCATTTCCTTTCCTTGTTTTAGGTAACTTGGTGATAAAATCCATAGTTACCATTTCCCACTTCCAAGTGGGAAGTTCAGGCTGTTGTTGCAAACCTGACGGTTTTTGATGTTCTGCTTTGACTTGCGCACATGTCAAGCACTTTGCTACATAGGCAGCTACAGACTTCTTCAAGCCTATCCACCAATAGTTTGCCCTTAGATCCTGGTACATCTTATCAGCTCCAGGATGAACGGAATATTCAGAACTATGGGCTTCCTGGAGGATAACCTCCCGGAGTCCTCCATAAATTGGAACCCATATTCGTCCATTCAATCTCAGAATTCCGTCCTTGCCTTGAGATAACTGTTCTTCAGTTACTCCTAGCTTTTCGTTAGGATAGTTAGCTTCCAACACAGCTTCCTTCTGTGCAGCTAACAACCTTTCATTTAAACCATTCTTTATTTCAATGCTCTTGGCATTGATTCGGATGGGTTTCACCCTTTCTTTTCGACTAAAGGCATCGGCAACCACATTTGCCTTGCCTGGATGGTATTGGATTTCACAGTCATAATCATTCAACGTCTCCATCCATCATCGTTGCCTCATGTTTAAATCCTTTTGGTTAAACAGGTGCTGGAGGCTCTTGTGATCATAATAGATCACACATTTGACACCATATAAATAGTGCCTCCATAGCTTCAGTGCAAATACAACGGCACCCAACTCCAAGTCATGGGTGGTGTAATTCTTTTCGTGCACCTTTAACTGTCGTGAAGCATAGGCGACAACCTTGCCTTTCTGCATAAGCACACACCCCATGCCAGTGTGTGATGCGTCGCAGTAAACCACAAAATCTTCTATTCCATCAGGCAATGTCAACACAGGAGCATTGCTCAACTTCTGCTTGAGAATATCGAAGGATTCTTGCTGCTTAGGACCCCAATCGAACTTTACTTTCTTACGAGTCAATGAAGTTAGGGGTGCAGCAATCCTTGAAAATTTTTCAATGAAACACCTGTAGTAACCTGCCAATCCCAAGAAACTGCGAATTTATGTGGGAGTCTTTGGCTCCTGCCAATTCATGACGGCTTCAACCTTAGCGGGATCCACTTGGATACCACGCTCACTAACAACATGTCCAAGGAATTGGACTTCACGAAGCCAGAATTCACACTTTGAAAACTTGGCATAGAGCTTATCCTGCTGAAGTAATTCCAGAATACATCGAAGGTGCTTCTCATGGTCAGCTTGTTTCTTCGAGTAGATGAGGATGTCATCAATGAAGACGATGACAAATTTGTCTAAGTAGGGCTTGCAGACGCGATTCATGAGATCCATGAATGCGGCAGGTGCATTAGTGAGCCCAAAAGGCATCACTAGGAACTCGTAATGACCATAACGAGTCCTAAATGCAGTCTTGTGTACATCTTCATCTTTAACCTTCAATTGATGATAGCCTGACCTCAGATCGATCTTAGAGAAGTAACTTGCCCCTTGCAATTGATCGAATAGATCGTCTATCCTGGGCAATGGATATATATTCTTGATCGTGACCTTATTAAGCTCATGGTAATCGATGCACAGACGCATCGATCCATCCTTCTTCTTGACAAATAATATTGGTACCCCCCAAGGAGACGAACTAGGTCTAATAAAACCTTTGGCTAGCAATTCATCTAGTTGCGTTCTTAATTCCTTCATCTCCGTTGGTGCCAACCTATAGGGTGCTCTAGCAACTGGTGCTGCCCCAGGGATGATGTCAATTCTGAATTCGACTTGTCTATCTGGTGGTAAACCAGGTAGTTCTTCAGAAAAACATCAGGGTATTCAGAAATGCCGGGGATATTCTCCATATTCGGTTTTGGCTCATCAATAATCACCTGTGCCATGTAGATGACACAACCCTTCTTTAAACACTTAGAGGCCTTGAGCATAGTCACTTGCTCAGGCAGTCCATACTGGGTATCTCCCCGAATGGTAAGTGATTCATCAGACGGAGTCTTTATCACCACTTGGTTTTTGTTACAGGCAATTTGGGCCTGGTTATGAGATAACCAGTCCATACCCAAAACTATGTCAAAACCGGCTAACTTAAAGGGAAGTAGGGACAAAGGAAAAGAGTGGTTCTTAATGGATATCACACATCCATCTAATACAGTTGAGACGGTTTCTAAGGTGCCATCTGCTAACTCCACCTCATAATTCACACTTAAGGTTTTGACAGGTAAATTCAGCAATTTGCAAAACTTATTATCTACGAAAGACTTATCAGCGCCTGAATCAAAAAGTACTCTTGCATAGACATCATTTACAAGGAAAGTACCTGTAATCACATTGTCGTCTAGAACTGCTTCCTTCGCATCCATCCTGAAGACTCTAGCATTAGTCTTCTTTCCTTCATCGTCCTTCTTTGCATATTTTGGGCAGTTGGTCTTAATGTGCCCCTTTTCGTTGCAACGGTAGCACTTTGCATCTTTCAGCTTTTTGCAATCTAAGGTCTTGTGCTCCTTGGACTTGCATATTCCACATGCAAAAGTTTTTGACTGGGTCTGTGAGTTTGACTCATACCTGCAATCTAAGGTCTTTGGCTCCTTGGACTTGCATATTCCCGAAGTGCTGTTTCTTGCAGACTTTGCACTTGGGCTTATCACCAGACTGATGCCCATCCTTCCTAGACTCAGACCCTTTCCTGTGGTCATTGCTTCCTCGATGCTTCTTGTTTGACCTTCGTGAAGTGTCATCTTCACGTTTCCTCTTCTCGGCATCCGAGTTCTTCAGCGATCTCTGACGGACCGCGTCCAGAGTGAGGGACAAGGATATGTCAGTTACCGATCTGAAAGTAGTCGGCTGAGATGCCTTCACGCTTGCCTTTATTTCTGGGGCTAAACCCCCAATGAAACGAGCTATTCTTTTTGGTTCCGGGGTCACCAGATACGGAACTAATCAGGACATTGTGTTGAAGCTCGTGAGGTAAGCTTGGCAGTCAAGGTTCTTCATAGCCAATGATAGGAAGTCAGACTCGATCTTTTCAACCTCGTGTTGAGGGCAGTAGTTTTCCCTGATAAGGGCAACAAATTGCTCCCATGTCATGTTGTACAATGGGATCTTCCCGGTGGCTTGAATCAACGATCTCCACCAGGCTAAGGCCTCACCCTTAAATGATTGCGACACAAACTTGACCACATCCCTCTCAGCGCATCCGCTGATATCCACAACTGTATCCATCTCATCTAACCACGTCATACAATCTTCAGCTCCTTTCTCCCCAGTGAAATCCCTGGGTTTACATGAGACAAAATATTTGTAGGAGCAACCCTTGTCACGGGGTCCTTGATTTAGCATTATCTTTTGAGACGGGTCACTATGATGATTTGAGGAGTGACGATCGTCATTTCCTTTCTTGGATTCATCCTTCTTGGAGGGTGGCTTGCTGTGAGCCTCAGAATGAGTCTTTGGCTTTGAACGCGGCGCAGATAGGGTCCTACTTCGAGTCCCACTATAATCTTCATACTGCCGCTCTAAGGCCTTTGTAACAGCGTCGTCTACTAGCGCTTTCAGTTCAGCGCCCGTTATATTAATTCGGGCGTTATCATTGTTCTCCCTTGGGTGACTATTAATTTCATCCGAGTCAGCCATTTTAATTTGAACTGCTGCATAAGACAATGACAATAGTTTATTTGAGAGTTTATTATGGAATTGCCCCTTAGGGTAATTCATTAACCATGGTAAACATAGACCCTATTTGGTTAATTTGTTACTCACATTTATTTAGGATCTCTATTATAATTTATCCTAATTATAAAACAATAACAGTATTATTAGCACAAAAGGCTTAGTCACAAGGACATTTTTAAATTATAAGCCATGATTTCAGAGAATCAAGGCATGAAGGATTGAACATAGTTCATTACCTTTTTCAGACAAGGTCGTAGACTATTACTGTCTTTTGTCTCATAGGAAAATGAGAAGGGCCCGTAGGCATTGTATTACCAATGTATGGTCAAAACATGATCATCTTAATTGTTGATTTAAACCCATGATTCAGAGATCATTAAGTTGGGTTAGGAATCTTTTGAAGAATCCTTATATAAGAATGACGTGTGTGATTTTAACGAATCACATCTGCCAGGAGCGTTAACATGTTTTCAGATGTTAACTAGGATTTGAATCTTTTTAATAGGTTTCACCATCTTGGCCAGGTCTTAAAATGACATGCAGGCTAGGTTATACCTTTAAGATCCTTAGTTAATATTTAAATAGGCAGATATATTTTTAAAGGTATGATTTTTGATTCATTTATTTCATATATAATTTATTTATGCATATAGTGGCAAAAATGAAATTTATAAACTAAACATTCCATTAATTATTAATAGATTACACTTCGCCCTAAACGGGACTTTTACAAAGCAACATACCCACGCAGGGGTTAAATTGAAATACTAGTCCACGCAGGGACTTAAGCAAACAACATACCCTCGTAGGGGTTAACAGAAAGATAGACCCACGCAGGGGTCAAAACAAACAAACATACCCACACAGGGGTCAATACAGCAAGACAGGCCCACGCAGGGGCTCAACTGATACAAGGAAATTACAACAACAGTGGAAGGATTCAATGGTCCTTCTTGCTCTTCCCTTTTATTAGGCTTGTCAATCCTTGGAAGAAACTTTGTCGCTCCCTGCGATCTCGGTGAAAATCTCGCTCGACCTGGTCCAATCTTTGAAGAATTTCTTCACGCTCTGGTGGGGAGAACCTTGGCGGCTGCGATTGTTGCCGAATAGCAGGTATTTGGTACCCATGAGTTGGGTATCCTACTCCCCAAGGAGCTCCATACTGTCCTTCCGAGTGAAGGGCGTTGTAATTGGCCGCTACCATGTATGGGTCGGCTTCAGCGTAACCATAGTTGGTGTGAGCCGGCTGCTCAAACGGGTTGTACGCCATAGAACCAGTGTAGGCAGGAATCGGGTTATCAAAACCCATCGGTGGTGGTTGCGGTGCAACGGGGTTTGAAGGTCCACCCATTTGCGGATCTTCTGGAAGTGGTGGATAATGACTGCCACTTGATTGTCGAGGAGAGCTAAAATGAAAGTCCCCTCCTCGTGCAGACATACGTGCTCCGGTTCTCCTACTCCTCGGCGGTTGCGGAGGTGCCGGTTGAACTGGCGGCGGTGGAGGCGGTGGCGTGACTGCCACGAATCGTGAATCCTCAGAGGGATCCTGCTGCTGCTGTTGGTGAGGCGACGAATGATGCGAGGGTGTAAAATACCACTCGTACTGATTAAATCGTGCCTGGTAACTGTCCGGACCATGGTAGGGTGATCCATGAAAAGACGAACCCTCTGAGACCTCGATAGGATGGTTCGGAGTTCCGGTTGCGGGCTTGACGGGATCCGTGTCCTCGTCCATGTCTTCTGCATGATCGCCGAAGAAATGATCCTCTGGCCCCAATGGGTTAAAACCCAATGGTTCTTGTATGAAGCTTGCCGGGTTAAACCGGCCCCTAAAAACAGGTGTAGGGTCACCAAAGGAATGGTGCGATAGGGATCGCTGTAGAGGTATGTAAGAAGGTTGAGGGTTGTCGGGCTCATTTTCCGACTGTGGCCCATATGAGTTGTGAATGGGAGGTGTTGAACTGTGGGAGACAGACCGTCTCGCAGGCTCAAAAAGGTTTCTCCTGTTCTCTCTAGGGTCAGCACTCGCGGTGGTGGAAGGAGCTCGCATGTGCGAAGGTCCGGCCTCGTGGTCATTGGGGGCGGTGATTGGCCCCTTACCTTGTCCTCTTCGTCGAAAGAATCTTGGCGGCATATTTTAGTCCTGTCAATATAACATAAGATAACGACAAGAATATATAAAATAAAGGTCAAAACAAAACAAACCAAAATAGAATTTGTCCTATGTTATTTGTCTAGACTCGAAAGTTTTTTAGGAATGTGCAATTGTGTCATTGAGATTAAACACAAAAGGCTAGTGTTTAATTCACTCAATGTTGGCTCTGATACCAACCTGTCACACCCCAATATTTCCACGTATGACCGGTGGGCCCGGTGGGGGAGTATCGTGACGTGGTTGGCAACATTACAGTCAAACAACACAATATATAAATATGCACAGCGGAAGCAAATGAAAGATATATTTCAACCGAATATAATATTGTAATATCAAGTATCACAATCAGTCGAAAGTTTATCCACAGGTGGATCAAAATAAAATGGAAATAGTAGTTCAACAGACGTTAGGCATCTTAAGCTCGCGAGACTCTTTATTGATGCTAAGGAGAAAATCCAGCCTATTACGAGTAGTACCTGCATTTAATCTTTTTGGGAAAATACGTCAGTTTACACTGGTAAATACAATTAACCGACTCATTTTAAAAATGATTAAAAATTGATTTGGATGCACATGGCACAAACATTTTTATAACTTGGGATAATTATTTTAATATATAATCTCGCAAAAGAATTACATGTTTCTTATGCGTTCAGTAGCCCGGATCGTGCCGGGTTAAAGATCAATAGACACACCACATTATTTATTTGGCACTGACGGGTGTACGCCTACACCCCGCGCTTAGGTCGTGGCCATTTCATAAAATGATGCCAAGGATATCCGGGACATGGTCATTAACCTCCCAAAGGCTTTAAGCAAACAAAACAATTTAAACGGGCCGATTAAAATTCAATTAACCACCATATGATGGAAGATTTAATGCCCGACCAAGCGGTATTTTATATACCGTACCCCAAGCCCGTATAGGGAAAATAAGTTAAAAGTATTTACCTTTGCAAATATAATTCACAAACAGCAAATGCAAGTAGCTTTTACTGGTCCTCCTATTCTGGAACGAAGGTTTATAATAACCTATTAGAATCCTAACGGGTCTTTAGTTAAGCTTAAGCTTAGACTGGTTAGTTTTAAAGATACGGTTCGTACGCACGATTAAGCGAAGACCGGGATAGAACGTGATTTAGACCCGACAAGTTTGAAAACTTGTTTAATATGGGTATTTCATACACATTCTGGATTTTGAGATAAACCCGATAAGGTTTGACCCGTTTCGGCTAATTTATGTAAACTAGTTACATAAACCGAACCGAACGCGCAAGATGCGTAACGGGTAACCATAAGGGTCCTAAACAGGTTTCCTAAGTTAATATGCCTTAAACATGTTGTGATATCAGTAGGATATCCTCCATGATGCCCAAAACGAGTTTAATCTCTATTTAAGCCCCGTAGGGGTATTTTGATCATTTTAAAGATTTTAAAAGGGATTATTTATAATTCTGATGTTCGGGTCTGAGGTAATCAGTAAACAACTTATTTTTTTAACAGATTATATTAGTTGGTAATAAGTCTTATGTGTCAAAATGGTTTTAAACCCAAACTATGCGTTTAATACGCGTAATAAACCGTTTTAAGCGATTTACGGGTTAAAATAGGAATCTGAGTTTTTAGGTCAGTTCATAAGGTTCAAAACACTTCATTTATTATTTAAAATTAGTAGCATTTGGATTGGTATCAAAAGGATTTGTAAAACTCATTTTATACCCGAAAAGGGCATAATCGGTATTTACCGAATTAATGCCATAACCTTAGGTTATGATCAGGTTAAAAATAATTAAAAATCTTTAAAAATCCCAAAATATTATATTACATCAGTGGGTAAAAGGTTTGGTGTCAAAAATTGGGTTTAGATAGGCTTTATGCTAATGACGCCGTTTAATTTCTAAAAACGTCATAATTACGCCATTGAGCATAACTCCTAATCTAGACCTCCAACTGATGTGAAAATTTAGGGACCTGTTTAATAATCAGTGACAAAGATTATTGTACTTTCATATTTCCAAAATTCTCGTTTTATGGTCATAAGGGCATTATGGTCAATATTTAAGCAATTAACGAAAACGTCGGACAATTACGGATTCAAGTGGTATAAACGCAGAGGGTTATACAATCTTGTAACTAGGTCCTAATGGAACTTTAAGGCATGTCTAAACCTATCTAAATCGGGTCAGAACCGAAGTCAAGGCAAAAGTCAAACTATGCGCCTTTCGGTTCCGAATCGATCCTAAACTGAAAAATTGTTGGATCAAACATGTTTAGGTACGTTCTTACATTGATTACTAAGTTATATTAATGATAAAACTGGTTACACGCCTCTCACATTGCTAATTGTGTATTAAATCACAAATTACATTTCTGTTGACTTTTTATCATCATCTTTGACCCGACAAACGACCTAGTTAGGACGGGAATCAGAGGGTGCCCTTTTAAGGGTTTAAAGCCCACATAATTACCAACTTATAACTACCTTCAATTCGACTAAACACTGACCCATTCATGATTAATCATTAAGTCAACCGTTAATTACGACGGTTTGACTTTTAAGCTATATACTAAGCAAAACTTAATTAAAGAAGGTCAAGCATACTTACAAGTGTCTAATGTACAATTCGGGATGAGTTGGAAATGCACTTGAGCTCCAGAATTGATTAGTTGTTGAATGGAAGGGATGATCACAAAGTTGCAAACATTGTGGCCTTATATAGTGAATTTTATGGCTTGTGAGCATGACAAATCACTCTACCATTGGTCCTTAGATCATCAACAGGTGTTCCTAGGGTCTAAAAACATGTAGGGGGCACGCATGAATGAAGAAAATATCAATCAAAGTCGGTTACAAGCTCAAAACAGCCATCTGTCAGTTTTTCTGTAGCTGGGCAACCCTTGCGCACCGTAAGGGTTGTGGATTACGGTGCGTAAGCCTGTGGCAGAAGACAAAAATTGTTGGCCTTTCAAGCTTTGAACGAGTAACATGTGAAATACAAATTTTTGGGCTTCTATTATTCAGAATGGGGCCTCATGAACATACCTTGAACAGTTTAGATCCCTTTAATGTTGTACATTTGTCTTGGACATTATCAAAAAGTCATAAACGAAGGGTTGTCATGCATTTCTTTGTAGGATTTCCATTCTTGCAACTTGAATCAATTATTGTGAGTATTTACCGGATTATATCAGATGTTTATAATAAATATTAGGGTCTTGGGATTTATATGAGGTCGTTCAGAGGTATAAATCAACATGACGACACTTTTAAATCCTGCCATACATCTATAATTGGATCCGGGTTTATAATACTTTTGTCTTACATGACACGTGTCGTTATTTCATTGAACACAAATTTTCGAGGTGTTACACCTTTAAAACCAGAAATTTCAAAATCTTTTAATAATACTCAATCTGGTAAACGAAATCAGTCTTGGAAACCTAAAACGGGTGATGGTTCAGGGGGAGGTGCGATATTTCAAAATCATCAAGAAATCGAAATCACGTTTCTTGATGATCAGGGATGACCCAAGACCACTAAGGCTTGGGTCCCCAACTCCAACTGATTGTTGAATGAAATGTGCAGGATGTTCCAGGAGGAACTGTTAATAGTAATTGGATTGTTGACAGTGGAGCATCTAGGCACATGACTGGCGACTTACGGCTTCTTTAAGATGTGAAAAACATTAGAGGAGGTTATGTCGCATTTTCTGGAGCCAAAGGCGGATACATCATTGGAGAAGGAATGACCTCCAATGGTTTTGTGTGTTTCGATAAGATCAATTATATGCGATAAATTGATCACAATCTTCTGAGCGTTTTGCTAATCTGCGATAAGAAATTCACCGTGCATTTTGATGATGCCAGTTGTTATGTGCTGAAGCCTGGGTTTAAAATTCCAAAAGAATGGATTCTCTTATTGACTCCAAGGGTTAATGATCTTTATATTCTTGACATGAGCCAAGCGATTACGACATCTGCACAAGTTACATGTTTTGTCTCGAAAGCCACAGAAAAGGAGTCTATATCTTTGCACAGACGAATGGGACACATTCACTTGAGAAAAATGAACCATTTGGTGAAAAACAATCTTATGAATGGTGTGCCTGTGAAGAATTTTCATCTACAAGATGTCTGTGTTTCGTGCCAGAAAGGAAAGCAAACGAAGAAGTCTCACCTGATTAAGAAGGTCAACACTGTCAGTATGCCTCTTGAACGTCTTCATATGGACCTCTTTGGACCTATGAAACACAAGAAAAACTTTAGGGATGCTTATTGTCTCGTGGTTACTGATGACTACTCTAGATTTTCTTGGGTATCGTTTATGGCGTACAAGAGTGAAACTCCTGAAATCCTCAAGAATCTTCTTACTTTGCTAGAAAATTTGTACACGTTGAAAGTAAAGAGGATCCGAAGCGACAATGGCACTGAGTTCAAAAACTGCATAATGGATGAGTTCTGTACTTCAAAGGGCATTCTTCATGAGTACAGCTCTCGCTACACTCTACAACAAAATGGTGTCGCTGAGAGGAAAAATCGTAAGATAATAGAAACTGCAAGAACGATGTTGGTAGAGTCAGAGCTTCCTGTTCAGTTCTGGGGGGAGGCTGTGGCTACTGCTTGCTACACTTTAAACAGAGTTCTCACAGTTAAAAGGCATGACAAGACTTGTTTCGAACTATTACACAAAAGGAAACCAGACATTTCTCACTTAGAACCTTTTGGCGGTCCATGCACTATGATTGAACCACACGGAAAGTTTGGCGCCAAAGCTATCGAGGGTTTCTTCCTTGGATATGCTACTCCAAATTTTCGTGTATGGAATTTAGCAACCAAAAAGATTGAGATATGGAGTGAAGTAAAGGTTCAAAAGTATACTAATTCCGTTAGAGCTCCGGGTGATCCTTGGATGTTCGATTATGATGGGCTATTCGACTCCTTTAATCTGCCAACCTTTGATGAAGCATCTGCAGCTGCTCAAATGTTACTAGAAAGTGATAATGCTGTTGACTCATCTTTGGTGCGACCAATTGTTGTTGACCCTCAAGCTTCTAATTTGGTTAACAACATTGTTCAAAATGAGGAATTTGAAGATGCTGCTGATTACAATGTGTCATCGGAAGATGATGATGAGTTCCACGATGCGAATGAAGGCTCTTCAGCTCCAGTTACTCCTGTTCAAGGTGCTTCTGAAGCAACTACTCATGAGCAGAATGTAGACACTGCTGAAGGAAATGCATCCACATCTACGTCGATGCCTGGAGTGGATTTGGTTGTTGATCTTAATCTTAACAATTTGGGTATTAATACTCGAGTTCCTGATGTTCTCGAAACGAGAATTCATGATACTCATCCGCAGCAGAATATTATTGGAGATGTCCAAAGTGGTGTGTAGACGCATAATCAGCTGAGAAACAACCAGAATGCTGGTTTGTATTCAGCTATTAGAGAATCCGGTTTACAAAATGATTGGTCCTTCGCGTGTTATGTCTCGCAAGAAGAACCAAAGTCTTGGAAAGAAGCTCTAAAGGATAATTATTGGGTGGAAGCTATGCAGGAAGAACTGCAACAGTTCCAAAAGCTGGGTGTCTGGAAACTTGTCGAAAGACCTGAAAATTACAAGAAAATTGGCACCCGTTGGGTTTTTAAACGCAAAAAGGATGATCGTGGAGTAGTCATTCGAAACAAGGAGAGATTAGTTGTTCAAGGGTTTCGCCAGATCGAAGGGATTGACTACAATGAAGTTTATGCACCGGTTGCACGTCTTGAGGCTATTCGGATCTTTCTAGCTTATGCTTCATTTAAAGGATTCAAGGTCTACCAGATGGACGTGAAAAGTGCTTTCTTACATGGTGTGGTTGAAGAAGAGGTGCACGTCGAAAAACCTCCGGGTTTTGAAGATCCTATTCACCCTGATCGGGTTTGGTTGCTCAACAAAGCTCTTTATGGTTTACATCAAGCACCGAGAGCTTGGTATGCAACCTTATCTAACTATCTGCTGGAGAATAGTTTTCGGCGAGGTTTTATCGATTGCACTCTTTTCATCATAGAACAGGATAGAGATCTTCTGTTGGTACAAGTATACGTTGACGATATCATATTTGGTTCAACTAACGATGTTTTGTGTAGGCAATTCGAGCGTGTTATGCAGGAGAAATTCGAAATGAGCGCAATGGGGGAAATGAATTTCTTTTTGGGCCTACAAGTTCAACAAACTGAGTCTGGGATATTCATCCATCAGACTAAATATGTTGGTGACATCTTGAGCCGGTTCCAGATGTCTGATGCAACGCCTATTAGTACCCCACTTCTGCAGAATCACGGGATTACTCCGGATCTGAGGGGCGAAAGCATTAACTCTTCATATTATCGCGCAATGATCGGATCTCTAATGTATCTCACAGCCTCGAGGCCCGACATAATGTATCCTAGGTGCCTGCTCGCAAGATATCAAGCCAACCCGAAGGCCTCACATCTGGGAGCTGTAAAAGGATTTTCCATTATTTGAAGGGTTGCATGGACACCGGTTTTTGGTACCCTAGGGATGATAGCTTCGACTTGATCGCGTTCAGTGATTCAGATTTTGGTGGCTGCAAAATCGACGGCAAATCCACAACGGCTGGATGTCAGCTTTTAGGAAATCTCCTGGTCACATGGCAGTGCAAGAAGCAGACTTGTGTCGCTACATCAACTTGTGAAGCTGAATACATTGCTGCCTCAAGTTGTTGCTCCCAAGTTCTATGGATCCAACAACAAATGCGCGACTACGGTTTTGAATTCCTATCTACTCCTATTTGTGTTGATAACAATGCTGCCTTGCAGATCACTAGAAATCCTGTGCAGCACTCCAAGACCAAACACATCGAAATTAAATATCACTTCATACATGATTGTTTTGATAAAAGACTTATCGATGTTGTTAAAATCCACATTGATCACCAACGTGCCGACCTGTTCACTAAAGCTTTTGATAAGTCACGTTTTGATTATCTTCTTTTGGTCAATGGCATTAAGGTGAAACCCGAGTAAAACTTCCTTGGCTAATCGTTTTTGTAAATATTTTCTTTAAAAACTCCAAAAAAAATACAAAAAGATTTTCATTTTTGTAACCTTTTCGTATTTTAGGGGGAGAATTTAAGAAAATACAAAAATATTTGAAAAAGTCAAAAATCCAAAAATATGTCTTTACTTTCTGTCTTTACATTTAAAAAATCAAAAATTCAAAAAAAAGAAAATTAGAAAATAAAAAATGAGTTTCTTGGATAAGGAAAATGATGAGATTCACTGGTGTGGTCGGTCAACATGGTAAAAAATGTAAAAAGAAAAATTGAAAAATGATAAGTATCTCTACTAATGATGTATTGGTAGGCTCACAATCAGATTAAAATGTGTAGGATGATATAAACCTAACAGACTTCAAGTCAGGTGGGAACCATTCATTGGCATATGGTCTTAGTACCGAAATTTCGTTTGATTGATTGCCGAGGTTCTGAGATATACGGTCTTTATGCTGTCTTATCATCTGGGTATCATGGTTGTATCTTTTACCGAAAAATAACGGAGACGAAGTCTAGATCTTCCATGATACTATACATACGTGTACATATTGCATTCGACCTCAATAAGTGATCAACAATCACATGTCCAAACAAAATAAGTGATAAAATATCACATTTATCCGGGAGTCAAGTTTGTCTCTTTGTCTGTACGATGGTACTAACCTGTTCACGGACTTGCTCCTGTGCCCTCATGCATCTGAAAATCAAGTTCCTCGTCAATAAGTGATTCTATCACATAGGGCTTGTTTTCAACCAAAATAAGTGAGTATCTCGCATTTTACACGGTCAAACAGATGATAAGCGGTATACTCACTGGTAAGATGAACTCTCGTGCATACCTTGATACGGGAATGTGTCGTGAGTGGATGAACATTGACTTGTAAGTATAATTCATTACGTAAATCGTATCTCCTAATTATGATTACATCTGATCAGTTTGAGCTTATGTGGATAACAATATCGATAATTGTGGTAGTATACTTATCTAAAGCTTTAAACCGAAACAAAAACCATGTTGACAGAGACCGTAAGCTGGTATGATTCTTTTACCTTGAAACTCGCAAAAAGTTTGACATTGTACAGTCTTTTACTGCTTATTATTGATTGTCGTTAGTTTACCGCATTTTAAATTCAGTTTTAGCGTAATTTGTAAAGTTCTTTTGATTAGCCGAAGTTGAAACTCGAATGTTTTCTGCCAGAAAGCCCGAAACCGACTTGTTTGTGATTTAACTACTTCATAAAGATCCTTTTGCATTTGGTAAACTTAACACAAAGGAAAATCTGATCAATCTGTAAAATTTGTTTAAAATTCAGACTTGGTGATTTTGTGTGTGAAAGGTCAACGAAGAACCTCCTTTGGTCAACGAAAAACCTTATCTCGACGAATAACCATTCTTCGAAAAGGTCTTCACGAAGAACCTAGGTTCTTCGTGGACCTTCATTATGGGCTAAATGTTTAAGCCCATTAAGGTTCTTCGTCGGCCCACTTGAGTTCTTCCTCGGCATCAGTTCTTCGTCGGGATTCAGTATATAAAAGGGGGACCCAGTGCATTATTGATCCCATTTTTCAAACCCACTCAACTATTCATCTTCTTCCACACACTACCCCCCCCCCCCCCCATACTCTCTACCGACTCAAAACCCTTGATTTTTCTCCGTGATTTTTTTTATCAAATCCAAGGTATTAAAAGAGACCAAGGACCTTTAATGCATTTAAAACTCCTTAAAAACCCTCTGTTTTTGTTCGATTGTTTATGAAACCCTCGGAGACCCGTTGATATTTGATGATTTCATAGTGTTAACTGTTTGCTTCATTGTTTGTATTCATTAAAGGTTGAATAAAACTTGAATATATCTGATGTTTATGAGTAGATAGTTACATCTTTTGGGTTTCTGTTTTGGGTGTTAAACATGGGTTTGGGTTTTTGTTGTGATAAACAGGTTTGGGTATGTTTTCCCGTTCAAACCGATGTCGGTTAAACATCTGGGTTTTGATTCTTCATGTTTTGTTTTTTTAAAAAGGGTGTTTGTTGTTTTTGCTGTTCTGAATCAAGCGTTGATTCACCGTTGATCGGCGAAAAACCCTTGCAGTGAAAAACCCCCAAAATCATCCTTGACGAAAAACCCTAAATGACGAAGAACCTTTTTCATCAAAACTGCCTATGACGAAAAACCTGTTAGACGAAAGACCCACATGGTCAACGAATAACCATTCTTCGTTGACTTATGTTGACTTTGTTTGACCAATAGTTCTTTGTGGGTAATAGCGATGAAAAACCGGTTCTTCGCCATAAAGGGGGTTCTTCGCCACAAGGACAGTTCTTCGTGGGCCAACACTTAGAAAATTTTTCATGTTGTTCATTGTAGTGCACTTTTACAGTATGTATGTATATACATGTTTACTATTCATAGTATACATGAACATGTATACATATATGTACTTTGCAAGTATTTTGTCCTTATGACTTATAGTGGATGTTTTTCGTATACAGAATGGCTCCGAAAGAACAGAAACGCAAACCTGCGACTAAGAAAACAGACAAAACAGAAGATCAAATCATGTCCGATCCCCGTCACAAAATGGTTGCGTATCTTGATCCTGAAGGAAAGATTACTGAATTGAAGGAGATCACTCAATGGCTAAGGGAATCTCGGATCAACAAAGCCATTACCTTTTCAACACCGGTGTACAAGTCTCTTATTGAAGAATTCTGGAATTCAGCGAACGTGATTGAAGTTGACGGAAATGAGCTTATTCAAGGGCAAGTTAATCAAGTGAACGTGGATGTCTCTCCGGATATTCTAAACACCGTATTGGAACTTCAAGATGATCCAAACTCTCCATATTCTGTTCCGATTATGTGCACGCGCGGTTGTTTGCTTCGGATGAAATGTACTGGAGATATCTTTAGTGGTCAGATCAACAAGGCCTGGTTGCCGATGCGCTACAAGTTTCTATTGCATGTTCTTATTCAATGTCTGAGCAACAGACGTGCTGGTTACGACACGGCAGGCAATGATCTAGTTAGATTTATGGTGGCCTTTGTACTGAACAAGCCATTTAGTATCTCCAAGTATATTTACGCTAACATGAAAGAGAATCTGAAGAGAACGGGTGCTCGTACTACAGGAAACAAGTTATGGATGTATCCTAGGTTCCTGCAGATGATTCTGAACGTCCAACATCCGAATCTTCCAAAGGCCGACAACGATATTCTATTGATAGATGCTATGTTAGAGCATTCTCTTAAGATATTCAAGGGTGTTGCAGTGAAACGATACACAGAAAGTACACCGCCAAGGAAGATGATAGGTGCGCTTGATAAGAAAGACTACGTCGCTCCAGAAAACGATAAATGGCGTCACGATGACAGCCAATTGGACGACGAAGAGCCAAAGTTGAAAAAGATGATGGAAGATAAGTTTGGTCGCAAGAAGATTAAGATTTTCGGTGATTCTACTGAAAGTGATAGCGATGATGATGGTGATGATGAAGGTGGTGATGGTGGAGATACTGGTGCTGCTGGTGCATCTGCTGCTGGTACAACTGGTGCTAGTTCAGCTGGAGGTGATGCAGAGGATTCAGAGTCTGATGATAATCGGTCGGATCCAGGATATGAGTTCTATCTCGATGATCGTGGTGTAAGAAAAGTGAGGAGGATTAGACAGGAGGAGGATGTTGATTATGTTCCTTCTGATACTGAAGCTGAACGTTTAAAGAAGAAACAAATTGCTGCTCGTAGAAAAATAAAGAACAGGAAGTACATTGGTGCTTCCTCTGTGAAGCCAACCGTTTCACAACAAGAGCCTGTTCATGAAGCAGATATGAATCCGAACTTTGGTCTCACGGCCGATGAAGCTGCTGCTATTATATCGTCTCCTCCCAGATCAACTGAACCACCTCCTGTGGTTACTTCAGCTGCTGAAACTCCAACGGTTACACCACAAGGTCCTACTCGCTCAATAGCATCCACTATTCGAGCAACTACTTCTCAGCACGGCTCAGAACACAGACAAAGGAAATTTTCTGAAATGCACAAGATGAAAAGGTAGATTTCTTGTTTTCTCAATTGCAAGCTGCTGCAGGTCAGATTAATTGGCAATCGACGGTCATAAATGTTACAAGAGGTGACGTGATCAAGAAACGGTTGGAGATAAATATGTTGAAGTCCACTGTTGAGCGTCAACAAGCTGAGATTACACGCCAACAAGCTGAGGTTGAACAGCTTAATGCTGAGAATGCATGCTTGAAGACTGCTGATGAAGAAAGGGAACGCCAATTACAGCAAATGCAAGCTGCAGATAATGCTCGTGGTATTTGTATGAATCGTTTGAAAGAAATAAGCATTGTTGTTCAAAGGTTGGCCGAAACTCTTAAAGCAATGCATGATGATATGAAAGAGTGGTACAACTCTCGCAATACCAAGATAACAGATGGGGTCAAGAAAATCAATGATGGTTTCGAGAATGTCAGAAAGCGTGTTAACATTTTGTGGGCTGACCGATGCAAACAACAGGAAGCCTTGAAGAAACGTGATCATGATTCTGAAGATCAGGGTAACCCAGACCCTTCTGCAACATCTGAACAACCATCAGCCACTGCATCTACTCAAATTGTTGTTTTCGAGCCTCCACATATTAAATCTACACAAGGAACCTCTGGTGGAACTGTAGAAGAAATACAACAACTAGAGAGCAGTTCTTACGTTGAAAGCTCCTTGGCTGGTACATCCTCTGTTCCTAGCTCTGCTGACCTTGCTTTACAGGCAGTACATCCTATAACTGGAGAAGTTCTGGAAGAAGCAGAGATTGTTGCTGACCTCTCGAATAAGCAGTTGCTAGCGTTGAATGAAATGAAAGCAATCGATGATGCTGCTATTGATAACATTCCAAGTGAACCTGAAACAGCAGACTTAGAAAATCTTGAAATGATTTTCTTTGAAGGCGATAATAACAAGTCTACTTACGTGCGAGAAGACGGAACGGAGTTCATTCCCTTCAATGAAGATTGGTTGAAGGAAAATGTGGACGACATCGACGGACATTTGAAAAATCATGATGCTACAGATAACGCACCTGATGCGTTCACAGAATGGAGAAAACAGTTCCTGTCCAAGGTTACAAAGCCTACGCCAGCTGAAGTTCAAGTCGATTACTTGAAATACGAGAAAGAAAATTTGCACGGGAAGATACTTTGCTGGATGTTTGTTAAAGAAATCCATTGCATGGCCATCAAACGTGAACACGACATTCAGTATTTTAGTTCGTTGCTGAGCATTCTGTCCTTAGCGTTTTATGACGTTGCAGCCCTAACAAAGCTGGAGTTGATTAATCGTTCAAATTTCGAAGGAGCGACGTTGTTTGATCGCAAGTTGAAGATGAATCGGAGGTCAGGCTGGAAAGACGAGTTGTACAAGCCTCAATTTCCAATTTATCAGCAGATAAAGTTCACCTTGGATCCGTCAACCAACACGGCGAGATACAAGCTCGTTTATCAGCTGACGAAGGTTATGGACAAAATCCCTCTAATGCCGATGAAGCAGAATTTCTTGGAAAACATGGCGTTGTGGTGTTACGACTCTGATACGCACGAGGCCATTATCGTGTTCAAAGACGATCAAGAAAACTTCCGCATGCTCGAACCAATGTGGATAGTCAACATCTCTGCTGCTGATATCAACAAACTGTTTCATCACGACATATTTTACGAGGACAAGGACTCACATGAAGCGTTACGGTTTCAGCGCGTCGCTTGCTTTTGTCTTTATCGCGGGATTCTCGCCGGCAGTTCATGGTCGGAGAAACACTGAAGGTTGAAGAACGAAGATCGAAGACCAAGTAACAGACAAGGGGGAGTTTGTTGGTGCATATTTTTGTGTCTGTAACTTGTTCTTATTTAACGTTGTATTAGTAAGGTCTTTTGTTTATCGAGTCTTTATGTTTCCGTCTAGTCGACCAAGTCGGATATCCTTCTATCTAACTTTGGTACGACATTTGTCTCCTTGTTATGTATGTTGAACTAATGCATGTTGCATTTAGTTTTTCTGTTATGTTTGTGTGTGTATTTTTGTTTTGCTGCAAACTGTCTAACAATTTGCAGCTTTACTGATCTGCAGCCTCCCCACGAAGAACCTATTCTTCGTGGGATGTCATATGTCACGAAGATTCTTCTTCGTCGTTAATGGTAAGTGATGAAGAACCCCTTCTTCGTCACATGGTGTTTCGTGGCAACAGTTAGCGAAGAACCTGGTTGTTCGTGGGCTTAGGTTCTTCATCGGCCCATTTACATTCTTCGTAGTGTAGTGGGTGGGCTGCAGTATAAATACCACACCTTGTCTACTGTGTGAAGTATGAGAGCATAACCTACTGAGAGTATTACCAAACATTGTGTGTATGTGTTTGTAATCTGTTCTCATCCCGTTAATCAATTGAAAGTGAATCTTTTGGTTACTTTGTGTTTGCTATACTTTGTTTGGTTTGCATCGTCACGGGGATTCCACACTCGTGATTGTGTTTGTGATAAACAAGGATTAGGTTTCGTAATCGATCCTCCGAGAAAAAACGGACCTACAATTTTAACTTAAATTATATTAATCAATTATTTGGAATATTTGTTAAGATAATATATTTTTGACTTATTTCGTTTTGTAAATCCTTCATGAATATTTCCAAAGTATGGGCATAATTATACTTGTGTATCTTTAGACTTGTGTTTTTTGCCAAGTATTGGTGGCGTATTCCGGTGTGTATTTGTACGTACGAAAATACGTATTTTCTTGTATTAATTAAGTATTTCTATACTTAATTTTGTATTTAATTTTCCGGAATATTATTTTTAGACAACTAAAAATCACCAAATTTATATTATTAAAATATATATATATTTTAAGAGAATTTTTATAGAAAAATATCTATAAATCTTTCTTGGCAAAAATAAATATACCTTCATATATATCTAAAAAATAATATATATTTTTAAGATTAGCTTTAGAAAATATATATTTCTAATTTTCACCAAAAAATAATAAATCCTTAACTTGTTTAAGAAAATATATATATACTCCTCTCAAAATAATATGTAGGATCGTTTTCTGACCCAAATGAGTCGATCAGAAGAGAACTCGTCCAACATGAGAGGCGGAAACAAACATATCGGAGTTATTTCAGCTGGATTACACAAGAAATCACTTTAATTGTCTCTTATATTGAAAATACAACGTTTTACAGCCTGGAGACACTTCGGCAACACTTCGTTGCCGGAATCAGATCGTTACAAATGACAAGGCATGACTTGGTATTTATAGGCCACTCTATTTCGCACGAAACATTTCATACGAAATGACCTTGCTATTTCGTACGAAATAGCCATTGCTATTTCGTGCGAAATGAGCACTTTTCATTTCATGCGAAATCAAGGTTTCCTATATTTTTCCAGTTTTCTCGTAAGTCGTACCCTGTTCTATCCAATCTATACAAGACTCGATACAAGACGAAGTCGACAGACATATGCACCAACAGACTCCCCCTTGGATGTTGACGAAGTCTTCGGTGTCGAGTCTTCAATATTCAGTCTTTATCAGTCTTCTCGTTCTCTCCCGAAGTATCTGACAATGTAAGCATCCTCAATCTCTCTCTTCTCTATATCAACTAATCTCCCCCTTGGATGTTGACCTATCATTTTCATAGTCTTTGAATCTCAATCTGACTCTCGTGCTTTCAAATTATCTTGATCAGATCTCCTGATTCCTTAAGCTCATCAGCATCAACAGTACCAAGATCATAACCTGGCTCACATTCTGCTCAAGTTTAATCACTAGAACCTGCACACATCTCTACCTCACAATAAATTTCACAAATTTGAAATTTGATAAATTTATATACCACTTGCAGATATTAATCAATCAATAAATGATTTTACAATGTTAATCTCTGATGAACTACTTGAAGAAATAACATTTTTCTTTTCAAACAATTTTTCATTTCAAACAAACTCTCCCAAACCTTTTGTTCATCATGTTTAGCACTTTGGAATTTTGAAAATCAGCTCTCCAACATCAGTTGTCGAAAATCATTTTGAACTTTCAAATTTATGCTAAAACACTCAGAAAATCTTTTTGAATTTTTGAATTTAACGACATGCAGTAAAGAAATATTTACAGACAATATTTTTGTGAGTTTGTGTAAGAGGATCATATCAGTTTTAAGACAAATCACCGACACCGTTAAGCTATAAACATTTTAAGTTCTAAACGATTCACTTAGATTGTCAGTATATTGATCCACTTAAATTTTCACACAAAGTTCAATTGTTTCGAGATACGAGATTAATGTTTTAGAGACTTAAACTTATACGCGTGTCCCACCTCAGAATATACTCCCGTATCCAGATCCCAATATTCAGTCTTACAGGTGAGTATACCTAGATGATATCTGTAAAGGGTTAAATGCGAGGGCCATGAGAGCTCAGGCTATTGCTTCCGCAAAATCAGAGAGATGATGGCTTCGACTTTAGGTGTGTTCCCTTTAGAGAATCTTTTCTTCAACAGCACATGATTAGCATTTTGCAATGTTTCATCATTTTTTATGCTGAGGGGGGTGCTTTTATTTCAAGCAAGTGAAAAGTATTATACGGGGACTAGGCCATTGCTTCCGCAAAATCAGAAGTCCCGGGATAATACCCCAGATATCACTAAGCATAAAGACCTAGGGGCTGTTTGGCAACATCTGAATCAATAAGTGCTGATTGAATAAGAGGTCTGAATGGATAAGAGGCTCTGAATCAGTAAGTGCTGAACCAGTAAAGTGCTGTTTGGTTGCACATCTGAATGACCATGTAAAATGACATTTTTACCCCTTTTAATTAAAAAAACCATTTTATTATTATATATATATATATACATGTTGTCTAGATAGATCATTTCCAGTCATTCAATCATTCATCACCTCCAAACTTTCTCTGTCTCTCTCTACCCTATCTCCTTCATTTGTAAAACACAGGACCACATCACAATAACACCCCTCTTCTTCTTAAAAACTCCAGCCACAAATCCGACAACCACAGCCACCCCCATCCTCGCCGACCGGTGAAACTGGTGGAGCCGCGACCGGCGGCGGCTTGTTCACCCGACAAACAGCCACCCCCCCCCCCCGCGTCGGTAAAAGGAACGGACCACCACCACGTCCGGTGGTGGTGAGCGATGGCTGCAGACGAGATCGGAAGAGAGAGACCAGAGAGAGAGAGAGTGACGGCGGAGAGCCGCCTTGCGGCGGTGGATTCAGCGGTGGATTCGAGTTGTTTTGAGTTGAGGTGTGACAGCAGGAAGTTATACGTGGTGGTTGGGTTCGGCGAGAGAAAATAGTGAACGAGGAGCGACGGGAGCCCCGTCACTCCGACGGCCGGAGCCTGCCGACGGCAGCAATGCGATGAAGATAGTGGTGAGTTTACTTTTCTTTATTTATTTTCTGAAGGGGCAGTGGTGGAGGTTATGTTGATTCGGTAGGTGTGGAGATGAAGGGGCAGTGTGGATGAGGGCAAGCTTGTCAAAATTCCGTTCAGATCTCAGTCAGACTCATGGTAATGTATGACTCGGTCAGAGGATAATAAGAGGCTGGGTAAGTTTTAAGAGGGATGAAACAAACACTCTGAAATCTGACTTGGTCAGACATGGGGGTATTAAGAGGCTGTTAAGATGCAAACAAACAGCCCCCTAGTATCTCAGAAAGAGGGGTCTTTCAAACAAGATTTCGGGGGTTACCCATATATCCGAGAGATGTTCCCCACGAGATAAGCAAGTTTGATATTTAGGTTTATATCTCGAACACAATCTACTAAGCGTGTAAAAACCTACTGGCATATCATCAGTGAGACCGTTTATCACATTTTGACTTACCAATTCTTTAGCGTGCTGTGATTGTCCACTGATGTACTACCATTTCCTCTTTTTACAACAAAACTCATTTTTGAATTTTTCAATGTTTTTGACTTTTTCAAATTTTCTAATGTTTTTGTATTTTTCAAATTTTCGAAATTTCTAAAATTTTTACTCCCCCTAAAATCAAAATATATTTCAATTTTGATTTTCTGGGAAAATTTGAAAACAAACTGTACAAATAAAACGACAACTGTTGTGAATTGCTTCAATTCGCTATCCACTTGGCATAAATAATCAGAACTCCTCCTGACAACAAACTATTTTCCCATTATGATTTCAAAACACTTAAGTTTGTTTTAATCAAAATGGTTTTTCCGGAAAATAAGTTTTGTTTTCATCATAAACCACTTGTAGGTTAGGGGATATGATCATCACTTTGTATTTCAATCATTTGTATGAAAGTTAAATCAAGTTCAACTTAATGACCTTGATTAACCACTTGTCGGTGAAAACCTCTTTTTCAACTACTTGTCAATTAAAATATGACAATTTTCAAAATTACTACCACTTGAAAGTTTACCAAACAAACATTTTCAAGAATGATGCCGATTCCTGCTCCACGATTACCAACCTAGGAGCTCCGGCAAGTCCAGAATTTAATCATAATAGGTTCTATCCCAGTTACCAACCTGGGATGACCCATCTTCACCTGGTTTCTTCGTTTTCTTCTCATAGAATTCCTTTACCCCTTTTACCTTCCCGTCAACCATTTTTCCAAAAATATTTTGAACTTTGGGGCTAAAGGCTTTTTCAACATCAAATTCTTTCTTTTCAGAAAAGAATTGATTTGAAATCTCAACTTTTCCAACATTTTGTTTAAAATTTTCAGCCCGCAATGGTGGAAAATTTGCATCACCCATTGGCGGAACCGAATTTTCACTCTTTTTCTCAACCTGTGGCTCCTCTGACTTTATGGAATCAGATTCATTGCCAGAAGATAGCTCCTCTGATTTTGTTGAATCAGAATCATTTCTAGAACTATCATCAGATTTCTTAACAACCCACTTATGGTTATCAAGATTTACTTTTCTTCTGTAAAAACTTTTTGAACACTCACCAACTTCAAACTTTGAATTTTTGAAAATTTTAAATTGTTTGGTTGGTGGTTTATTCTCAACCATCTTTTCTTTCAGTTTAAGAGAAACTCCATGTTTTGGTTGGATTGCCTTTGGACAATTACTGGCAATATGACCAATTATTTTGCATTGAAAACAGGTTCTCGTTTCCTTTTTCTGGGCAACTTCCTTCTTCATTTCTTCTTACTTTTTAGCAAGGAATTATTTGTTTGTCTGCTTTCTGAACAATTGCTCCTTTTCTTCTTCAGATGATGTTCCTGAAACAAAAACAATTTTTGTTTTATAAGTTTTCTCATTTTTATGATTTTTCGGTGGAATAAATCCAAGACCTTTTCTTTTGAAATTACCGTTATGGTTTGGTTTCTTTCGATAACCTGAACCAGAACTGTAACCCTTTTTCTTGTTTAACCGTTGTTGATCTCTTGAGGTGTACTTTTTAGGTTTTTCAGCAAAATTTACATTTTTTATTTCAGAAATATTAATTTCTGTTAGTTTGAAAACCTTTTTGATCATTTCAGTTTTAACACCTCTTATTGGAAATTCTTCATCAGAATACAATTTGTCAGAATCATTCAAAGTATATGCTACTTTGAATGTTTCATCATTCAAATTAGATTTTGATAACAGAAACTCTTTAATGTAAACCCGCTTGCCCTTTTTTACTGTTGGACTTGACGTTTTAGACTGTGACTCTGAATTTAACTCCGACTTTGACTCCTCGGTTTCATCTTTATCCAACACCTGATCGACCACATTCTTTATTAACTCTGACTCATGATCAGTATCAGATGAAGTGAAAATGACATCAATATTGTCTGGCAAATTATCTGAAGACTCAGATTCCCACTGTAAATTGGTTGCCTTTTTTACTCTCTCCAAATTAGGATTTCGTGGAGAATATCCGTTTTCAAGCGGAGGCGGACACTTGGTATAACTGGCACTAGATTTCTTACCAGAAATATTTTCTTTAGTATCCTCTTCTTCAAACGCCTTCATGCCTTCAATAGTTGGATAAATCCTGTCAATAACATAAGAAGTACATGAGTAACTTTTTAACAACCTGTTTACCCTTTCTGTTTCAATCCTCTGAGTTTCCAATTTCTGTTCTAGCACAACACATTTCTCAATGTAATTATTAACGATTTTCTGCTTTGTCATGAAAGCTCCTTGAAGTGTTTTCATAGCTGTTGCTTGTTCACTGCTGGATTGATTGTATTGATTCATGACTTTGTTTAGAACATCATAAGATTCTTTCAATCTGTTCATGTTGTGAATCAAAGTGCTGTTTTGCTTCTTCACTGATTCACAATTTTCACATTTCACAGGAATCTTTTGTGCATCAACTTCTGCTTCAACTTTGAAAGTTGGAACTTCTTTTACCTTTCTCTTGATCACACAAACTTCTTCATCATCACTACTAACTTGTTTTTTAACTTTCTTCTTTTTCTTTCGAACTTTTCCATCATCACTGTCACTCTCCTCTAACATATTTAAATGCTCTTTCATTCTGTTCGCATAATAATCATCATTATCACTATCTTCAACCACTCAAGCAACAAAAGCTTTGGCTTTTAAAATCTCTTTATCCGGACAATAATTGTCCCAACTAAAATTTTCCCAACTAAAACCTTCTGGTAATCTTTCATCATCTTGATCTATCAATTTGTTCATCAAATATGCTTTCTTTGATGACTCCTCGATCGCCTTCTTAGCATGTGCAGTTTGTGGTTCTTGTTGTTGTTGAGCAACTTGATGATAAATTGCTTTTCGATAATAATCATTGTTGTTGAACGGATTTTGAGCTCCACTTGCTTCGCGGTTTGTACACTCTCTCTTGAAGTGTCCTTTTTTCCTGCAACATAAACAAGTAACTTTAGATTTATCAAATCCTAAAGTAGAAACATTTGCATCACGGAAATCATCTCTTCCCGTAATTTGTTTAAACTTTTCAGCTCTTCTCAACACACTCGCCAAACACCACTTTATATCCATTAACTCCATCTCCTCAGCATCAATCTGATCGTAATCCTCTTTTGTCAGCATTGGATTCCCGATCCTTCCTGAAACTAAGCTCCCATATGATTCTAATACAGTCACCAACAAAGACATATGACTTTTTGCAACTTCTTCTGAGTAATTCTGATCATTTTCAAGGTTCAGTGCAATGTTGCATTGTAGAACTTTGCCATTCTTTGTCGTTGAAAAATTTGGATCAAATGATGGATATGAAGAAAATCCCGTTTTGCTGTTTGATCCTTGAGAAGACCCTCCAGAAGAACTTTTAGCATTAAATGCAGTTTCGATCTTTGGTGACATGTTGGTCTTATCATTGATACCTCCTTTGTAATAAAGCCCAATATCTTGTTCACCATCAAAATCTTTCATTCTTGAAATCTTCCTTTGTTCCATCTCTTGAGCTTCAAGTTTCTCAATGAACTTTCCCAGTGTTAGATTCCCAAAATCTTTCTTATTTCTCAACATCATAAGATACGTGCCCCAAGTTTCATGTGGCAACGCATCAGCCAATTTCTTAATCAATTCTTCATTATCTTTTGTGATGCTTAACCTCTTCATGTTAACAATCAGATTGCAATATCTTTCAATGATTTGCTTGGTGCTTTCTGTTCTTAAACCACAAAATAGATCAAATTCTTTCTTCAAGAGCGATTTCTTGTTCTTGATCATTTCTTTACTTCCAACAAATTTTGATTTTAGTGCTTTCCAAATTGAATATGCACTTCCATTGTGTTGCAGTAGAACCAAGATATCTTCTTTAACAGCTTGATGCAATAAACTGGTCATCATCTTTTCATCTTTGTATTTCTTTTTCTCTTCAGCACTTAGATTTTTAATAGCAATAACCTCTTCGTCATCATTCACCGGTCTAACATATTTTGTTTCAACACATTCCCAAGCATCCAAATAATTTGCTTGCACCCAATTTTCGAATCGCACCTCCCATCCTTTATATTCCTCGATATTCATGAGCTTTGGCGGTTTTTGCATGGTGCCTGTTTCATTTTCTAACATCATGTTCTGTGCAATAGTAATCGGAGTAGCAAAGGCGTTGTAAAACTCTTCTTCCATGATTCGGTTTTAAACAATTTTCACAAACTTTTGACTTTCAAACGAAATACCCTGTTCAAACGAAATAACCTGCAAGACAACTTCAAACGAAATGAGTTTTGGTGCGGAATAAACTTTTTCACATGAAATGACCCTTTTCAAACGAAATAACCAATCTGATGCGAAATGACTGGTTTCGTGCGAAATAACTGATTTCGTGCGAAATAACTGATTTCGTGCGAAAGGACAGAACTTTCAAGCGAAATGATAATGCTGTTTCGTACGAAATGAATTTATGATGCAATTTCAAACGAAATAGCCTTTTCGTGCGAAAAGAAAATAAAACAAGCTATTTCGTGTGAAATGAATGAAGCTGAGTGATTTCGTGCGAAATGAAATCCTCAATTCGTGTGAAATGCTGCTGATGTCATCATCTCGGCCATGTTTTTGTCAAATTGATCAGGTTTTAGTCCGATTTTAAGTCTGATTCTTTCAAGGCTTTGTTAAAACACAGTTTCGCATATAATATGAGAAAATTAGACCATTTTGACCGTGAAAACTAGTTTGATTTTGAAAAGAAGGTGTAGAAATCAGATTTTGCAGCTGAAATGGTAAGAACTCTTCCTCCTGAGCTCTAATACCACTTGTAGGATCGTTTTCTGACCCAAATGAGTCAATCAGAAGAGAACTCGTCCAATATGAGAGGCGGAAACAAACATATCGGAGTTATTTCAGCTGGATTACACAAGAAATCACTTTAATTGTCTCTTATATTGAAAACACAACGTTTTACAGCCTGGAGACACTTCGGCAGCACTTCGTTGCCGGAATCAGATCGTTACAAATGACAAGGCATGAGTTGGTATTTATAGGCCACTCTATTTCGCACGAAACACTTCATACGAAATGACCTTGCTATTTCGTGCGAAATGAGCACTTTTCATTTCGTGCGAAATCAAGGTTTCCTATATTTTTCCAGTTTTCTCGTAAGTCGTGCCCTGTTCTATCCAATCTATACAAGACTTGATACAAGACGAAGTCGACAGACATATGCACCAACATAATATATCTTCAAGTTGTTTAAGAAAATATATATTTTTCTCCACTCAAAAACTATATATTTTCTATTTGCCAAAATATGATATATTTAGTAATACTTGTAAAAATCATATTTTCCGTTTCTTTGGTTTCCAAAATACCCTTTGTCATACTTGTCGAGTTACGAATTTATTTCTGGAACTTATATATATTTATAGTCCTTAGTCCTTGTCCGGTTTGTCCAATATTCGGGTATAAATTATATATTTATTTTCTTGGAATTTTGGTAATATTTTGTATTACAATTTTTGGTATTTCGGTGTGTTATATTATTTTCAAGTTCCTAAAATAATATAACTAATACAAATAATATACAAGTAACACACAAATTGTGACATCTAAATATATATTTTCCTAAATATATACTTAGTTACTTTTATTTATCAAAAATCAACCACCAACATTTGTAATTTTTGTAATAAAAATTATGGCAAGTTTTTATATGAAAACCATGAACAAAATTTACTTGTAAACACTTGTTTAAAAATATTTTTCTAAGTGTTTAATTTCTACAAAAATTTTGCCATAGTTTTCCCTTAAAAATGGAGGTTTACATGCTTTAAAAGCATATCATTTTCTTTTAAAATTCATCACCAATCATCAACAATTTAATCAAGACTTACCATGATCCAAAATGATGCAATTTACACTATGACATGAACTTGAAAGTTTGTAAAAATTTGTAGTAACTTCATATGTTATTTAGTAGGTTTAGTTACCTCTAAAAACATGGTTTATAGTTTATAAAACTCTTTCTTGTAGATTTTAGTTTTTTACAACTTACATGATGATTTTCCAAAAATAATTCTTTTTGTATTCTTCTTATTATCAACACTTTTCTAGCCTTGATTTAACACTTAAAACATGATTAACTTCTTTAAAAACCATGATCAAGTTAATCTTGTAATAAACTTTGTTCTCTTGAAAATATTATCTTTAAAATCATCCATTTTCAAGACTTATAACATGTGTCAAAAATCATCATACACTAAAACAACTTCATTTTCAAGTTCATGTTTAACATAAAGGATGATCATTACTAACTTCACAAGATTCATCCTCAAACTTGCTAGATCATGTGTTTAATCATCATCTAGCAAGTTTCTTATGATGATCAACATCATAAACACAAGAAATCATCAAACAAGTTTCATACATACAATAAATCAACTTAGATTTCATGTTATTAAGCTTTATGTTAGTGATCATCTTCATGTTTCTTTGTGATTCATAAGATTAACATATTACATAACCTTTTAACCACTAAAATGAGAAGTAAAATCAAGTTGTGAGGAGCTTACTACTAGCTCTAATGGCTAGGGAAGAAACAAATGAAGATGATGATGTAGAAGGTGGACAAAAGCTCTTGGTGATGGTCCTTCAAACTCCAAGACCTTCA
>JARYGA010005703.1:0-48657 GCA_030545235.1 Helianthus tuberosus
TAGGAAATAGGAAAACCCACTTTGGGAACCCCATATGGCCGGCCATAGGGCCTCATTTTTGGCCAATGAAATTTTTTTTCCTTTTCAATTTTATGTCTTGTATTGTTTTTATAACTTTTATAAAATAACATCACATGTTTACAAGACTTTATGCAACATCTCATAGACTTTTATAATGTTATTTAACCCATTAAATAACAAAATAAAATTCTCTCAAAATAAATTATCCATATAATTTATTTGTTTCTCAAGTGCAATTATTTAGAAAACCAATTTCTAAATATTATAAGTGTTAATATTTATTTGTTTGATCATATCATGAATAAATATTATAGGTGTTTGTCTAGCTTGTTATTGGGTATGACCCGACTTGGATCATAACGTACTAGTCACATCAATTTAATATGTGTCTTGGGCATACAGAGTCCAACAGAATCAATCTCTTTAACTAGACCACTCAAGGGGTCTCTTTAACTATATCAACGAATGATATCTTTAACTAGATTGATGAATCAATTTCTTTAACTAGACCACTCAAGGGGTCTCTTTGACTTTGGAATCGTACTTTACAATCCAAGGGTCTTAACTATTACACATAAGCCCATTAAGGATTTAAGATAGTGCCTTTGGATATCCTTCTAGGAATCCATCTTATAAAGATATGGAAATTTCTACGAGGATTTTGATAGCGAGTAATTTGATTCACACATAAACACATAATTGTCAACTTGGTCATCAATTTGTTATCAACTTGTTATAAATTTGTTTGTAAACTTGTTATTGATTTGAACATGTGTATTTAAAGTAAGCCAGGAATCCAATCCCTGGACTTTGATTTTGCGCTTCTAATTTCCACAAGGATTTAACTATGAAGATAGGAAGATCCTATAAGGATTTTGGAATCCGTGTAGCGAGAGATGTTTAGAAACCTTGTTCTAGATGTGCTTAAATTAAAACATGAGGTAAAATGTTTATGAAGTCAAGGTGCTAGGTATGCCAAAGCGACATATGAAGCAGAATTTGGAGGTTGTGTACTACGTATGTTTAGTCAACATACGAGCAGAATGTTCTTGAAAACTATGCATGGGGTTCTTTGGAAAATGTGTTTAATGTTTTTGAAACCTTATGTAATGCTTTTGAAATCATGTGGTAGGTGTATTAGGTAAATATGTTTATAAAATGTTTTAAAACTAGGTGAAATGGTTTTGAAATCATGTATATGGTTTTTGAAAACATGCATAATGTTTTTGAAATCATGCACTTGATATATTAAGTAAATACACTATGTTAAATTGTTTTTAGATCATATGAAATATTTTAGAAATCATGAAAGATGTTTTGAAAAGATACGCTATGCATGTTGTTATGAAAACCAGAATATAATGATATGTACATAGACATATCTCATGAGATTTTTGAAGGTCTTATGGAAAGTACCCTTAGATATCCAAGCAAGGATTTAAAGTGGTACTTTGGGTATTCCTCCAGAGTTGTAACTTGTACCTTGTACTTTGTTTCTTAGAAGGAAACAAGTACTTAGGATTTTCATGGAGATCGTGAGTGATCACATAAATGAGAAAACGACAAGGGTAGTTTGTTTTGCAAGGAACACAGTTCCTTGGCGTCGGTTATCGTAGGGGTATGTCACACATACACACAATCGTATCAGTCTTGTAAATAAAAGTGAAACAACAAAATTATTTATATAACAACTGAATTGTTTCAAGCGTCAAAGATAACAACAAGGGAAAAAAATTACAAAAGTCTAATTGTTTACTGCTGCATTGTCATTTGCGTTTGCCTCGCTTATGTTAAACACTCATCCACGCGCTGGATTTGCGTTAACAAATCTTGGGCAATTGTTCCGGTAGTGAGTAAGATCACCACAGTTATAGCACGATCCAGGTGGAAAGCGAGCTTGAGCAGGGTTGACTTGAGGTTGGTGTGGACCACCTTGGTTTGGGTTAAACCGACAAGCATTTGCCAGGTGACCGAGTCGCCCACATGAAGCACACAGACGACACTACAGGTGAGCTAGGTGGTGTGCATTACATTTGTTGCATATTGGTGTAGTACCTGCATAAGGTTTCCTTGCAGGAGGTTGAGCTGGTTAGTTGTGAGTGTTTTGGTTGGGTTGAGCAGCAATCGCATAGTTTTGTGAGGCCTTACGCTTCTTAGAAGGTTCAGTTTTGTTTTCCTTGTTTTCCTCTTGAGTATTAGCTGCTTGTTTCTTGTCGCCTTTTCGGAAAAGTTTACCCTTTCTGATCTGAGATTCAGTCACGATAGCAGATAGTTCAATGGCCTGTCTGACGGTAGTAGGGTTGCTACCAGTAACGATGTCCTGAACTGGGTCAGGGAGGCCATCAATGTACTTTTCGATCGCCTTATCCAAAGGCGTAACCATGGTTGTACACAACAAGCTCAATTCTTCATACCGGTCAGTATAAGCACGGTGTTTGCCGCTGTCTTGTTTAAGATCATCAAATTCCCTTTCCAATGCCCTGAGTTCATGACGGGGACAAAACTCCATCATTATTAGAGCTCGAAGCTCTTCCTAGGTTTGTGCCATTGCCACATCGGCGCCCCTATCCCTCATTACACCGTTCCACCATGTTAGAGCTCGTTTCTCGAAAACACTGGACGCAAATTCAACCTTTCACTCATTCGGACATTGCACATGTCTAAAGGTGTTTTCCAGACTCTCGAACCATTGTAGGAGCGCAGTTGCTCCTTGAGACCCCAAAAATTCTAGTGGTTTAACCGAATTAAACGTTTTGAAACTACACTGAGCATTGTTATTGTTGTTCGCTTGATTAATTTGAGTTATTAGGTTCGGGATCACAGCAGCGATCTGCTGAGTGATAATGGCTGCGAGTTCGGCGTTAGATTGTGGTTGTGCATCTCGTCGGGGAGGCATATTCTAAAAAGAACAAGGAAACATGAGAAACGAGTGAGATGATATCGGATAGTAAAAATTGGATGCTTAAAAGAATATCGATAAGACATAAGGATTGTGATCATTTTTTTGTTATTTAAAACAAACAAACGACATGGTGACTAATCAAAGTAAATGGATCATAATATTGTATCGCGAAGACATGCTTTAGCCTATAAGTGGACACTCACCCCAAGAGTTCCCAGGTAAGAGTGACTGGTCCGATTATGTGGATTTATACGAACACTCTAGCCTTAGACAGAAGACTCGGGATACAGGCACCCACCCTTCCAGATTGCACGTGTTCACATTAATATGACCCAAACTTTGACGAGATTTTGAAAACTTTGAAGGTTCAAAAGCTTATAATAAATCATCCAAGAATGGATGATTGGTTTTCAAAACGGATTTGTTGTGTTCTTGTTGTGGTTGTCGCCTAAAGATAGGTGACGGTATTGTTTTAAGATCTAAACGCAAGTAAACTCGCGTTAGGGTCCTAGGAAGGTTATAGACTAGGTCAAAGCATTACTAATGACCTAATTCCCTATAACCATGAGTTTGTATTAAGTATGTCGTTTGTAAAACAATGTCTTGTGAAAATAAGTAAAATGTATCTTGTCTTTGTTTTTGTCAAAGTGGTTTAGATAACGCTGCGATATGTAATATCATAAAAGCACTTATATATAGGAAGTACCAGCAGCGTATCCACCATGCTTTTATCATATTACACATGCCTCGTTATTTAAATCACTTACCAAATAAACCATCAATAATGTCTTGTCAAACCAATTTCAGATAACAACTAATGTCTTGTATGGAAAATAAAATAATTTACTCAACCCCATAGGTAAAATATCGATGTATAATCAAATGTCATACCAAATGTAAGCATATTATGTGAAAACAATGTACTAAGTATTAAATGAACATACGAATCAGAAATGTAATGTAAATCAATATGCTAACATGCTAAGTAAACATACATAGCAAAGCATAATGGAAATCATGTACTATATGCGTACTAATGAACATAGCAAATATATGTCATGAAAGCACGAAAAGCACGAAAGTAACAAGTAGGCACATGTGTATCACCCCAAAATATTTGAAAACAATAAAAGAGGGGACTATGTACTCACTTGATATTGCTAAATGATCTTGAAATAATAATCAAATAATGCTTGAGGGATCACGGAATCAAACGACACGTAATATAGGTAACTATGTTAATAAACCGAACCTAAATCGGAAGATCGGATAGAATGAGGTCTCATAAACCAAATGAGTATTGGAACTTATATAACATGGTTTAACAAGGCCTATATTCTAAATCGGAACCTATCCTAAGTGCTTACGACCCGTTACGACCCATTAAGGTAGCTTACGCTAGTTTAACGCGTCGTTCGCGCAAATGCACGTTCGAGACGCCTAACTAGTCCTATGACAAGTATTATATGCCCTAACTTGTTTAAATATGTTGCATAATCAGTTTAAGTGACAAAAATTAAGTTACATATGCTTAAAATCAAATTATGCATGAAAAAGGCATTTTGGTCATTTACCTAAGGCATATAAACTACCTATCATACAACTAATTAAACCAAGTGACCATAAGGTATAACCTTGGAAGGTTATTCCCTATACAACTATGGTCATAATATATGCTTGGTTGGATCCTAACAATCGACCAAACGGGTCGGGTTCGAAAGTCTAAGCGGTTGTCAAGACCGCTTATCTTACGACCCTAAACAAGCACTAGACTAAAAGTGACGAGTTAAACATGTTAAAACATGTTTAACTAAGTTAGAAAACAGGTTTGATATCAAAACAAAGTGTTTTGATACCTAAAAATAGCTTCGTCGCAAAATACGCATAAACACGTATTTTGACCGAAACTTTGACTCGTCACTTCGACTAATCGACGTGGTAATCAGTAGGTATAGTCACATAGGACTATAACCATCATGATTACGCTCGCGTTGCAAAGTTCAATTGAACTTTGACTTGACCAAATCATGGTCAAAGCAGAAAGTCAAACACAGTTTGACTTTCACGCTTGAAAAGCATAAACAAGCATGAAAGAAGCTTACAAAAGGTCCAAGCAAGGAAGAATTGATCTAAAATACTCAGGTATGAAGCCTTAGCTTCAACTTAGAGCAGATTTGATCAATTATGTGAGGAATGAGAATGAATCATGGTGGGTATTTATAGGAGAACTTAAATTAACAAGATCTTTACAAGTGTTTTTGCAAGAATCAAGGCTTGATCTAAGCCATACACTTGTGCCTATAGATTAGAATACCATAGGAGTCCAAAAACCAGCCCAAAGTATGCTAAAACAATGGTTAAATCAAAGGAACCAGTTGCTATTTGAAGAAAATCAAATTCTGCACAGATCAGTCTGTGGTGCCCCGCGAGAGGCCTGTCGCGCCCCGCTAGAGACCAAAATCTCAGAATGTCCGAAATGGTCCATGCATGCATAAAACTTGGTTTTTGACACGTTTAAGCCTCGTTAACCCATTTTCAAGGCTCAATAATGATGTAAAAGTATAGGGAACATGAAATATGCTTGAAAACATCTCAGATGTCGGTTCGTTTGGTCGTACGGCCTCGTTGTTCGGTTAATTACGACGAAACACGAACGGACGCGAAAAACGATCCAAATTACGCGACGAATGGTATTTTAGCATTCCAATCACTAAAATAAAATATTTTAAAGATTACAAAAATTTTTGAATGTCCGGATATGTTCAGAACGTAAGATATGCGTGTAAATGCAAACTTATGCACTTTTTGATGCTTTTAGTCCTTGATTGACCAAATAAGTTTATTTTTGCATACCGAACCCTTCAAAGCCTATTTCTAAGATATGTAAAGGATATTTATGGTATGTTTAACTTATGATCATGTTCCGGAATGTACGTTACTATACGATTCGGCAATTTTTTTGCAGTTTGACGTAAATAGTCCCTGCGATCGAATAAACTTGATTTCGACACACCAAACCCTCCAAAACTTATTTCCAAGTTATGTAAAGGTTATTAAGGTATGTTAAGCCTATGTCACTGTTCTGAAGTGTTTGTCACGTTAAACTGATTTCGTTTACGCATCAGTTCGCGTATAACATTCAAAAAAGCGATTTTGAGCTCGAAATCGAACGAGAATTGATATGAGCAAAGGTCACATGTATTTGTACAAATTCCAAGATTGAAACACAATATTTCATTGGATTCATACTTGTATGATGGTCATAGAGGCACATATGTCACATATTGAGGTATTTGTATTAAAGATATTATTTCGGAAAAGTTAATACAAAATTAAGTATAAGAATACTTAACAATTACAAGAAAATACGTATTCTCGTACGTATAGATACACACCAGGATACGCCACCGATAATTGGCAAAAAATATACAAGTATAAGTTATAAGTATGAATACACCCATCCTTGGGAAGGATATACATGTATAAATACATAAAAAGTAACAAGTTAAAATATATTATTTTAACTATTATTCCAAAATTTAATAAATATAATTAAGTTAAAATATTTATTATTTTAACAAATAATTATGTAACTTGGAATAATATTGAAGACACAATGAAACGTAACTCAAAGACACTAATTAATACTAAGTCAAGGCACGACCCACTCGTCTAATAGATCGTAGCACGTTGTAGGTAGTCGTGTACTCCAGAGGAAACTTTGAGTTACAGTCGGATTGAAGAACGCAAAATCGTGAGTTCATGTCCCCCTTTTCTTTTAACTGTTTTCAGTTTTATAACTTCGGGGGCGAAGTACATGTTACATATTTTTTACAAACGTTTATACATGGTATGGTTAGCTAAGAAAAGGTACTGCTAGATCATGTGAGTGGAGGGTACAACGCTTAAGACCATTAATCCTCGTAGTAGGACCGAGGGACATGAGTGATAGATCTATTTGGGTGTTGTGACAACTGTGCTCTGTAAAAGATGTACAATGTAAAACAATATCAACTATCAATAAAAGGATGCGTCTTGGTGTTATTATGTGTGTATTTGTGTTTGATTATTTTACGATTTGATTCGAGTCCGATTTCAAGCTTTAAATCGCTTTCTAGGAAGTTATACGCAAACTGATGCGTAAACGTAATTAGTTTAACATGAAAAACACTCCAGAATAGTGATATAGGCTTAACATACCTTAAATAACCTTCACATAACTTAGAAATAAGTTTTGGATGGTTTGGTGTGTCAAAAACAAGCTTATTCGATCGCAGTGACTATTTGTGTCAAACTGCGAAAGTATGCCGTTTTGTATAGTAACGAACATTCCGAAACTTGATCATAAGTTAAACATACCTTAAATATCCTTTACATAGCTTAGAAATAGGCTTTGAGGGGTTTGGTATGCGAAAATAAACTTTTTGATCAAACAGGGACTAAAAGCGTCAAAAAGTGCATAAGTTTGCATTTACGCGCATATCTTACGTTCCGAACACATCCGGACATCCAAAAACTTTTGTAATCAATAAAATATTTTATTTTAGTGATTGGAATGCAAGTATACCACTCGTCGCGTAATTTGGATCGTTTTTGCGTCCGTTCGAGCTTTCGTCGTAATTAACCGAACAACGCAACCGTACGACCAAACGAGCCGACATCCGAGATAATTTCAAGCATATTTCATGTTCCCTATGCTTTAACATCCTTATGGAGCTTGAAATTGGGCTTGATGGGTGTTAGAAGTGCCAAAACACGCCAAAAATCAAGTTTGGGGTCTCAGGGGCCTGTTCTGCCAATTTTGCAAAGTTCCTGCCAGCATCAAGGGTCCTTACGGACCGTATGGGACCTCTTTGTGACACCCCAGGAAAATCAAGAAAACAACGCAACTTAACTAGCTTCCTCAGTAACCATGCGCTAAATTTCGGGACGGAATTCTCTTAACAGGGGGAGAATGTGACAACCCTCAAATTTACATGTAACCGTACAGTTTATTAATGATAAATAAAGTGCCTGATGACTGTGCTGAATCATTTAACTGCTCTCTGATTTACTGTGTTATACTTACATGTACTTGTTAATATACTAGTAGTATACAGAAAAATTACTAAAAAGTCCTGTGTGCTTTCCTGAGTGTTGAAAATTAAAAACGTTACAAAAATATATATGTAAGACACTTTACGGACTGATTAAGCACTTTAACGGAACAGTGTCAAACCCCGGACTTTACCCGGAACATAAAAATATTGACAATGACATTGTTTATCCTTTTCTGAGTTAGTTAGGGTCCCCGAACACCCTAACACCCGTTATAATACACTACACACTAATAACTAATTTTAAATTCCTAACTAAACATAACAATCTACTAACTACATCATTCAAATCCAACCATATTACCTTCCCCCATGACCGATCGGTCCCCCATAGGGGACACACCCATCACATTTTCGATTATTATATTTGAGGATGTTGAAAATCTAGGTGACATATTACATGGAGGACAAAACACTAATTTGGTTTATAAATTTACCCTAAGGTTTAGCACTTTCATTTTCACTAGACACTCAACAACAAGCTCCCTCTCTTTCTCCCTTCACTACATACGGCCACCACCATCAACCACATCTCACCATCATTCAACTTCCATACAACCATTTCTCATACATACAAAGATGCAATAGGATCAACAACGAAGCTCGGTGCGCTCGGAAGTTGAAGGACCACTCTCATCTTCTTTTATCCACCACTTTTCTACACTTGAACTCCCCTAGCCTTGTACTAGTATTAAGTACCTTAGATCTTCATCTTGTTCATGATTTTTGTGGTTAATAGATGATTGAGTGGTGAAATGATATGAAACACTAGTGAACATAATCTAAAGTCTTGAACATAAAGTAAATAGGGTGGATAAAGAGAAGATATGTGTGTAAATCATGTAGATCTTGTGTTGTTATGATTCTTGTTGATTACTTGATGATTTACTTGTTAATATTGATGTTTGATGTTGTTGTGATCACTAAACATGCTAACGGAATCAATCGAACGCGCTTTAGAAGGTTAAAGACTGAAAACAGAAAGCTGTCTAGTAATTACAGCCAACTTCAGTTGGCTGTAACAGGACCGTAACTCAATGAAAAATGTATTTTCTGAAGTCTAGGTTTATGTATTATGAAATACGGTTCTAATGGCACTGGAATCGTAATTTTTGGACTTCGTTTACTATTTTTAAAGAACCGATTTGTAACAGCAGCTTAAGCTGAGTTTTTACAGCAATAAATGGGTGTTATATTTTCTGTCATAACTTGTATTCTGTGTAGAGTCGGATCATGAAATTTTTACTGTAAATGAAAACTGACATATTTGTAATTACCCCATTGGAATTTTGTAAATCGGACTCTCGATGAATTTTTAATAAATTGTTCCGTGGACTGTGGTCAGAAAAAGATAAATCTGAGTTCAGTCCGGGAAAATGAATTTTTATAAAATATTGGTAATGAAATGAACCTCGATATTTTTACACAATAAAATATGGAATGTTTATGACATTCTGTAAAAATTTGGGAATTTTTGGAATAAGTTAACTATTTTATTGAAATGTCCGAAAACAGCCCGGTTTTGAATATTTATGCTGAAATGACATAAGCTGAAATTTGCGTGTCTAAATGTCGAGTATGCTATCTGTGAATGATCTAACATGTTATAAGTGTTATGTGCATTATCTTATGTTTGTTTATGAGTATACATGGGCATAAACAATTAAAGTAATGCATGCTATGTGCTAGATACGTGTAGGAACTTTGTGCTCTGTTTGAAAATCACAAAATGACTAACTGGTAATCATATTAGGACGTGATTGACCGACCTTGACTGTTAGCTATATTTGAGAATCTAACCGAGCAAACCAAGGTGAGTTCACACTTTCTACAAGGCATGGGATTCCCGGTGGTTTGGGAATGGGTTAAAGAATTAAAACTAAATCTACATATCCCTTTGGGGAGATATGTACGGCCATCCTTCCTACGGGTAGGATGCCATTATTAATCCTACGAATTCTCCTGGTGCAGAATACGTACGTTGTCGCCCTCCTGGTGCAGGACAACAACCTTAAAACTAGCTAGACAAAACTCTATCATTAAGTCCCTCTTCATTATATCGACTTAATCACCGAGGCCAATGGCGAGCGGGTCATTGGTTAATGGCGCTATTAGGTTTAACAAACCTCACACCATGCCGGTCGGACGGGCGTGTACTAATGGACTATGGCAGATTATCAGTGATGATAGACGCTGATATAGGGCACAACTTATTTGCATAGTAGTCGATATCATACCGTCTAGTAGTTCACACGGGGAAAGCACCCACTGATTATTGGTTTGGGTAATGAAAAAGGAACTGGTTAAACATACTTTCAACTACGGGGTAACCCCCACGGTAATTAATCCAACGAAAGTCAAACCATGTTTTTCAGAAACAACTTAAAACTAAACAACCAAACGTGAACTCACTCAACTTTGTTGTTGACTCGTTGTTACATGCCTTACAGGTCGCTAAACGCTTGGAGCTTGCACGAGGAAGGAGTCGTTGTGGTGTACGGACTGTTATGTTCCGTGCTTATTATTTAAATCCTTATGAACTTATTAAACTTGTGTTTTGAACTTTAACTTATAAACTATGGACTTAAGCTTTTGGATTTACTTTTATGCTTCCGCTGTTTAAACTAAACATGGTTAACTAGCTTTGGTCACCAATCGTATTGTGGTTGGTCTTATTTACTTAATTACGATGTTTAATATGATTGGTGGCTCGATCCTGGTCATGTCACGCCACCAAGCGGTGATACTCCGCATGTGGATTTTGGGGGTGTGACAGATTGGTATCAGAGCCATTGGTTATAGTGAACTTGGTTTTAAAAGGGAAAAGCTTTTGATAAAACTAGACTATAACCTGTACAGTGTTCAATGATTCACAACGACGCTTTGCTCCACGTGCAAGACTCGACACCATAAGTGGTATGATTTATGTTATATTGTCGGTTAGATAGTTCTCACTGTGCATTAGATAATGTGATAATTGCTATTTGCACCTTGTGTGCTTACTCTCTATTGTCGTCCCACACTTACGCACTTTCGCGACACCTTTCTCACTTACGTTACTTCATTATGAAGATCATGAGCGGATGCGGAGGACGTATCAACCTCACTCAAGCCCAGTGGACGGCTTTGATCAACGAACGAGTCGCTGAGGCACTCGCAGCTAACCCTGCAGGAGGTATAACCTGCCATACCAACTCACCTTAGGACGTTTAGATCCTACCTTCGCAAACCAACCCTCATGCTTAATCTTGTCTTTTATTCTCGCGCAACAGGTCAACATGCTCAACCTCCTGTGTGCACATTCAAAACCTTCATGGACTGCCGACCCACTACTTTCAGTGGCACTAAAGGAGCTGAGGCCTCCTCTACTGGTTTGAGAAGCTTGAGTTAGTTTTTGAGATGTGCGAATGCCCCGAAGATCGAAGGGTGAAATATGCTACTGGAACGCTTGAAGGTGCTGCGTTGACCTGGTGGAAGGCACAGGTTCAATTACTAGGGCTGGCAGTTGCTAATGCCACCCCCTGGAATGGTTTCAAAGAACTGATCAAAGAAGAATATGGTAGCCGTGATGACATCCACAAACTAGAAGTGGAGTTTTTCAACCTGAAAATAACGGGGTCTGAGATTGAGGCGTATACGAAAAGGTCAAATGAGCTAGCCATCTTGTGCCCTACCATGGTGGACCCTCCCATCAAACGAATTGAGCTGTATCTCAAGGGCCTTATACCAGAGATTCAAAGTCACGTGACTTCAGCCAACCTGGGTACCATACAGCAAATCATCAAGTTGGCCCATCGACTCACTGACCAGGCGGTGGAGCAAAACAGGCTGCCCAAACGAATCAGTGCCACAGCTACTTCTGATGCACCTACCGACAACAAGTGAAAATGGGATGGGAACTCCAGTAAGGGTTCTGCTTCAGCTCAGTCTCAGCAGCGAAAGACTGATGACTACCAGAGCCCTGGTCAGCAATCTTCCGGTAATCAAGGATAGGGTGGATACCGAGGAAACCACCCCAAGTGCAACCGGTGCAACAAGCATCACAGCGGGCAGTGCAACAAAGGTCGATCTCAGAGATGTCACAAGCTGGGCCATGAAGCTAGGGATTGCAGGAGCCCGCATCCTGCAAATCAGAATCGCCAACAACAATAACAAGCTCCACAGAACCACCACCAGCAGCAACAGCAGGGCAACAAAGGATGCTTTCAGTGTGGCGCTGAAGGCCACTTTAAGAGAAACTGTCCTCAACTGAACCAGAACAACAACAACAACCAAGGAAATGGGAACCACAATGGGAACAACAATGGAGGTAACAATGGAGGCAATAACGGGGGTAACAATAACGGCAATGGTGCCAGGGGACGTGTGTTCGTGCTAGGTCAAGGTGATGCAAGGAACGATCCCAATGTTGTAATGGGTAAGTTTCTTCTGGACGACTTCTTTGTTACTGTTTTATTCGATTCGGGTGCCGATACTAGTTATGTGTCCTTAAAAGTTAGTCAAATGCTTAAGCGCACTCCAACACTCCTGAACACCAAACACACGGTAGAACTAGCTAACGGTAAAATTCTTGAAGCCACACACGTAGTTAAAGGTTGTAACCTCGTCTTAGCTGGTCAGACCTTCTCTATCGATCTTATTCCTATCGTTCTGGGTAGTTTTGATGTTGTTATTGGGATGGATTGGCTATCTCATCATCAAGCGGAGATTGTTTGCAAGGAGAAAATCGTCCGCATTCCTCGTTCTGGTGAAGAACCTCTCGTGATTCGTGGCGACAAGAGTGGTGCTGTCGAAGGCATCATCTCTTTCCTTAAGGCCCAGAAGTGTTTGCGAAAGGGCCAAACTGCCATTCTGGCACTCGTTACTGACACATCAACGGAATAGAAGAGAATTAAAGACATTCCTATTGTGCGCGACTTTCTTGAGGTATTTCCTGAGGAATTACCTGGTCTTCCACCTCATCGCCAAGTTGAGTTTCAAATCGAGCTAGCTCCTGCAGCAGCACCAGTAGCTCGAGCGCCATATCGTCTAGCTCCATCAGAACTTGAAGAACTATCCACGCAATTACAAGAACTCTTGGAAAAGGGTTTCATACGTCCTAGCTCTTCGCCCTGGGGAGCTCCAATCTTGTTTGTAAAGAAGAAAGATGGTACTTTCAGAATGTGTATTGACTACCGCGAACTTAACAAGGTGACCGTGAAGAATCGTTATCCTCTTCCATGTATTGATGACTTGTTCGACCAGTTGCAGGGGTCGAGCTATTACTCTAAGATTGACTTAAGATCGGGATACCATCAGCTGAGAGTCCGAGAGGAGGACATCTCCAAAACAGCATTCAGAACTCGCTATGGCCATTACGAGTTTCTGGTCATGCCCTTCGGGTTGACGAATGCACCAGCGGTCTTCATGGATCTCATGAACCGTGTGTGCAAGCCTTACTTGGATAAGTTTGTCATTGTATTCATCGACGATATCCTGATCTATTCGAAGAGTCAGGAGGAGCACGAGCAGCATCTACGACTTATGCTGGAACTTCTTCGAAAAGAGCAGTTGTATGCCAAGTTTTCGAAATGTGACTTCTGGTTTCGTGAAGTCCACTTTCTGGGCCATGTGGTAAACAAGGATGGAATTCATGTGGATCCATCCAAGGTTGACTCGATCAAGAACTGGCCTGCACCCCGTACACCAACAGAAATCCGCCAATTCTTGGGTTTGGCAGGATATTACAGAAGATTTATCAAGGATTTCTCGAAGATTGCGCAACCTCTCACTTCACTGACTCAAAAAGGAGTCACCTATCGATGGGGTGATGCACAGGAGTCCGCATTTCAACACTTAAAGGATAGACTTTGTAGCGCGCCTATCCTCTCATTGCCTGAAGGCACAGATGATTTTGTGGTTTATTGCGACGCTTCCATCCAAGGACTTGGTTGCGTGTTGATGCAACGTGACAAGGTCATTGCCTACGCATCATGCCAACTCAAAGTTCACGAAAGGAACTACACTACACACGACCTGGAACTGGGAGTAGTTGTTTTCGCGCTTAAGATATGGAGACATTACCTGTACGGTACCAAGTGCACCATTTACACCGATCACAGGAGTCTCGAGCATATCTTCAAGCAAAAGGAGTTAAACATGCGTCAACGCCGATGGGTCGAACTCTTGAACGATTATGAATGCGCTATCAAGTATCATCCGGGCAAAGCCAATGTTGTGACCAACGCCCTCAGTCAAAAGGATACTATACCTAAGCGTGTACGTGCGTTACAGCTTACCATTCACTCTATCCTTCCCGCTCAGATTCGCGATGCTCAGGTTGAAGCGTTGAAAGCAGAGAACATCAGGGCGGAATCCTTACGAGGATCGAGGAAATGGCTAGAACAATAGGAAAACGGTGCCTACTATGTTAACGGACGCATTTGGGTTCCACTTTATGGAGACCTACGCGAGCTTGTGATGAATGAAGCACATAAGTCTCGTTATTCGGTACATCCTGGTTCGGATAAAATGTACCACGACCTCAAGACTACGTATTGGTGGCCTGGCATGAAAGCCCACATAGTAACCTACGTCTGTAAGTGCTTGACTTGTGCGAGAGTCAAGACTGAATATCAGAAACCATCAGGCCTACTTCAACAACCAGAGATACCTAAATGGAAATGGGAGCAAATTTCCATGGATTTTGTTACTGGCCTACCCAGATCTCAACGCAGAAACGATACCATTTGGGTGATCGTGGATCGACTGACCAAGTCTGCACATTTTCTGGCAATTAAAGAAACGGATAAGTTTTCTACTCTTGCAGACATTTACCTAAAGGAAGTGGTGTCAAGGCACGGAGTGCCAACCTCCTTCATTTCCGATCGTGACGCGCGTTTTACCTCTGAACTGTGGCAAGCAATGCACAAGTCTTTTGGCTCACGTTTAGATATGAGCACCGCTTATCACCCACAGACGGATGGGTAATCTGAACGCATCATCCAAACCCTTAAAGACATGCTTAAGGCATGTGTAATCGATTTTGGTAATGGCTGGGAAAAGCACCTCCCGCTGGTGGAGTTTTCGTATAACAACAGCTACCACACCAGCATCCAAGCCGCTCCATTCGAGGCATTGTACGGACGCAAATGCCGATCACCTCTCTGTTGGGCAGAAGTTGGTGACAGCCAAATCACTGGCCCAGAACTTGTAGTAGATACCACCGAGAGAATTGCTCAGATACGACAGCGAATGGCGACAGCTCGTGACCGTCAGAAAAGCTATGCTGATAAGGGAAGAAAACCACTCGAGTTCCAGGTTGGGGATCGAGTGCTACTCAAAGTCTCGCCTTGGAAAGGCGTAGTTCATTTTGGCAAATGAGGCAAACTCAATCCGCGTTATGTCAGACCATTCGAAGTCACCGAGAAAATTGGCAAAGTCGCCTACAGGTTGAATCTACCTGAAGAACTCAGCGGAGTTCACAATGTTTTCCATGTGTCGACTCTGAAGAAGTGTCTGTCAGATGAGACCCTCATAGTTCCTCTCAAGGAACTCACAATCGACGACCAGCTGCGATTCGTCGAGGAACCAGTAGAGATTACGGATCGAGATGTTAAAATCCTCAAGCGTACCAGGATACCTCTGGTCCGAGTTCGTTGGAATGCTCGTCGTGGCCCAGAGTATACCTGGGAACGAGAAGACCAAATGAAACTCAAGTATCCCCAACTGTTTAAGAAAAACGCAACCACTACTGAGGCTGAAGCTACTGCAGAATTTCGGGACGAAATTCCAAATCAACGGAGGGATGATGTGTCACCCCAGGAAAATCAAGAAAACAACGCAACTTAACTAGCTTCCTCAGTAACCACGCGCTAAATTTCTGGACGGAATTCTCTTAACAGGGGGAGAATGTGACAACCCTCAAATTTACATGTAACCGTACAGTTTATTAATGATAAATAAAGTGCCTGATGACTGTGCTGAATCATTTAACTGCTCTCTGATTTACTGAGTTATACTTACATTTACTTGTTAATATACTAGTAGTATACAGAAAAGTTACTAAAAAGTCCCGTGTGCTTTCCTGAGTGTTGAAAATTAAAAACGTTACAAAAATATATATGTAAGACACTTTACGGACTGATTAAGCACTTTAACGGAACAGTGTCAAACCGAACACCCGGACTTTACCCGGAACATAAAAATATTGACAATGACATTGTTTATCCTTTTCTGAGTTAGTTAGGGTCCCCGAACACCCTAACACACGTTATAATACACTACACACTAATAACTAATTTTAAATTTCTAACTAAACATAACTATCTACTAACTACATCATTCAAATCCAACCATATTACCTTCCCCCATGACCGATCGGTCCCCCATAGGGGACACACCCATCTCATTTTCGATTATTATATTTGAGGATGTTGAAAATCTAGGTGACATATTACATGGAGGACAAAACACTAATTTGGTTTATAAATTTACCCTAAGGTTTAGCACTTTCATTTTCACTAGACACTCAACAACAAGCTCCCTCTCTTTCTCCCTTCACTACATACGGCCACCACCATCAACCACATCTCACCATCATTCAACTTCCATACAACCATTTCTCATACATACAAAGATGCAATAGGATCAACAACGAAGCTCGGTGCGCTCGGAAGTTGAAGGACCACTCTCATCTTCTTTTATCCACCACTTTTCTACACTTGAACTCCCCTAGCCTTGTGCTAGTAGTAAGTACCTTAGATCTTCATCTTGTTCATGATTTTTGTGGTTAATAGATGATTGAGTGGTGAAATGATATGAAACACTAGTGAACATAATCTAAAGTCTTGAACATAAAGTAAATAGGGTGGATAAAGAGAAGATATGTGTGTAAATCATGTAGATCTTGTGTTGTTATGATTATTGTTGATTACTTGATGATTTACTTGTTAATATTGATGTTTGATGTTGTTGTGATCACTAAACATGCTAACGGAATCAATCGAACGCGCTTTAGAAGGTTAAAGACTGAAAACAGAAAGCTGTCTAGTAATTACAGCCAACTTCAGTTGGCTGTAACAGGACCGTAACTCAATGAAAAATGTATTTTCTGAAGTCTAGGTTTATGTATTATGAAATACGGTTCTAATGGCACAGGAATCGTAATTTTTGGACTTCGTTTACTATTTTTAAAGAACCGATTTGTAACAGCAGCTTAAGCTGAGTTTTTACAGCAATAAATGGGTGTTATATTTTCTGTCATAACTTGTATTCTGTGTAGGGTCAGATCATGAAATTTTTACTGTAAATGAAAACTGATGTATTTCTAATTACCCCACTGGAATTTTGTAAATCGGACTCTCGATGAATTTTTAATAAATTGTTCCGTGGACTATGGTCAGAAAAAGATAAATCTGAGTTCAGTCCAGGAAAATGAATTTTTATAAAATATTGGTAATGAACTAAACCCCGATATTTTTACACAATAAAATATGGAAGGTTTTGACATTCTGTAAAAATTTGGGAATTTTTGGAATAAGTTAACTATTTTATTGAAATGTCCGAAAACAGCCCGGTTTTGAATATTTATGCTGAAATGACATAAGCTGAAACTTGGGTGTCTAAATGTCGAGTATGCTATCTGTGAATGATCTAACATGTTATAAGTGTTATGTGCATTATCATATGTTTGTTTATGAGTGGGGAATGGATGGGAAGTATACATGGGCATAAACAGTTAAAGTAATGCATGCTATGTGCTAGATACGTGTAGGAACTTTGTGCTCTGTTTGAAAATCACTAAATGACTAACTGGTAATCATATTAGGACGTGATTGACCGACCTTGACTGTTAGCTATATTTGAAAATCTAACCGAGTAAACCAAGGTGAGTTCACACTTTCTACAAGGCATGGGATTCCCGGTGGTTTGAGAATGGGTTAAAGAATTAAAACTAAATCTACATATCCCTTTGGGGAGATATGTACGGCCATCCTTCCTATGGGTAGGATGCCATTATTAATCCTACGAATTCTCCTGGTGCAGAATACATACGTTGTCGTCCTCCTGGTGCAGGACAACAACCTTAAAACTAGCTAGACAAAACTCTATCATTAAGTCCCTCTTCATTATATCGACTTAATCACCGAGGCCAATGGCAAGCGGGTCATTAGTTAATGGCGCTATTAGGTTTAACAAACCTCACACCGTGCCGGTTGGACGGGCGTGTACTAATGGACTATGGCAGATTATCTGTGATGATAGACGCTGATATAGGGCACAACTTATTTGCGTAGTAGTCGATATCATACCGTCTAGTAGTTCACAAGGGGAAAGCCCCCACTGATTATGGTTATGGTTTGGGTAATGAAAAAGGAACTGGTTAAACATACTTTCAACTACGAGGTAACGCCCACAGCAATTAAGCCAACGAAAGTCAAACCACGTTTTTCAGAAACAACTTAAAACTAAACAACCAAACGTGAACTCACTCAACTTTGTTGTTGACTCGTTGTTACATGCCTTACAGGTCGCTAAACGCTTGGAGCTTGCACGAGGAAGGAGTCGTTGTGGTGTACGGACTGTTATGTTCCGTGCTTATTATTTAAATCCTTATGAACATATTAAACTTGCGTTTTGAACTTTAACTTATAAACTATGGACTTATGCTTTTGGATTTACTTTTATGCTTCTGCTGTTTAAACTAAACATGGTTAACTAGCTTTTGTCACACCCCCAAAATCCACACGCGGAGTATTACCGCTTGAAGGCGTGACTGACCAGGATCAAACCACCAATCATATTGAACAAGCAGGTAATTAATTATAAAAGTCCAACCAATACGATTGGTGTCCAAAACAAACATAGTTTAAGTTGTAAGCGGAAGCATAACGTTTAAAACCAAAACATAAGTTTAAATATTCAAAGGTTTAACATGGCACACAGCTGTCCATGTCCCACAACAGCTCTTCCCCATGCAAGCTCCAGTTAAGTACCTATTGACCTGCAAAGCATGTAGTAACGAGTCAACAATAATGTTGAGCGAGTTCACAGTTGGGTGTTGGTTTTAGTTGTTCCAAAAATAGTTCCTTTAACTGGCATCCCTGCCGTGGGGGTTACCCCATAGTTGAAAACGTGATTTGTTTAACCCATTAACTCTGGCAATCCAACCGTGGGGGCTACCCTATGATAGTTATCTGGCATTTCGGCCGTGGGGGCTACCCCATGTATACACTAGACTCGTTACCATATCGACTGCTGACTGTAGTCATGTTTATGTGCCCTGAACTGTCAATGTCTATCATCATTGATGTGCCCAGATCCATTAGTTCACGCCCGTCCTCTGCGGCACGGTGTGAGGCTTGTCAGACCTAAATAACGCTATCTAACTAATGACCCGCTCGCCATTGGCCCGGCGATTAAGTCGATATAAAAAGGAGGGACTTCGTGATAGAGTTTTGGTCTAGTAAAAGTTAACTGTCCATGAGGACGAGGAATTGCATTCCTAAACCAGTACTGTCCTACCCAAGAAAGGACGAGGAATCCATGTTCCTTAACCCCATTCCCAACCCCTGGGAATCCCATGCTTTGTAGAATGTGTGAACTCACCTTAGATTGCTCGGTAGGTAAACGAAAGGTCAATCGAGCTGCTAGAGGTCAACCACGTCCTAACATGGTTACCATACAAGTCAGGTCTAGGTGCACGTATGATTACACATAGGTAGCAGATTATGAACACATGTTGATCATGGCAAACACATAATGCATGTTAACACCTTAACAGTAACAGTCAAGCACTCATCATGTCTAACTTGTACTATCCGAAAGATATAGCCCAATAACAGTCGGCCCAACATGTTGTGCGTTCAGCACAGCCTTGTGCGATCCACAACATGTTGTGCGATTCTATTAGACACCCGACCCAAATAACAAGAAGCCCAAATGAACATAAGTAGTTCAATAAGTAACCGGCCCAAACAATTAAACATGTATCCCTTGTGCGATCCGATAACCCTTGTGCGATTGGGGCTAATCCGGCCCAAACATATACCCGACCCAACAGTTAAGTAACATTACAAGTTGTGCGACTAGAGACACCTTGTGCGACTGAATAAGACTTGTGCGACTAGACTTCTTGTGCGAATAGACTCTTGTGCGACCAAGGTGTCTTGTGCGATTAGTCTTGTTATCCGAATATTAAGCCATTCAGTTACAATCATTCACAGTTTCCAAATTTACAATTTATCAATTAACACAATCAAAGATTCTACCCAAACCCTTAATCGATCAAACAAGGTTTATATCTCAAAGCTTATATGAACCCTAATTAATCAAAATTAATAACTTATCAACACTTAAACATGTAACATGATTCTTGTTCTTGATTACTAACACACGTCCTATCATAACAACACAATGAATCATCTTAGTCGTAAACACATCACAGCCGATTGCATACATTCTATTCTAAATCATTCCGAAAACAATACAAAATAACCGATTAACATCATCATACATATCTGATTGGCTAGAACATCATCATATGATTAATAATCCGAAGCATATACATAACAGTCGATTAACAAGCATTCAGTTCTAGATCATAATCATGCAAATCGAATTTGTTTAAACATCAACACGTAAACATCATTGTTCATCATTCATACAACCCTAATTATTTAATCAAATCATGCAATCATAACATCGTGTAACTAAACATAAATCAAGAACACTAACCGATTGAGAGGTCTAACGAAAAGGGTGATCTGATTCAAGGAATGAACTTTGAGAGAAAGGGGATGCTTGTCGTCGGCTTAGAGAGAGAGATGAGAGCACTAGGGTTTTACGTGTGTGGGTGTTTTGCAACAAATGAGGAGTATACCCTCCACTCATGGGTTATGCGACACAAAGGGGGTGGGCCGAACCCTCCTAATGCCCATTCGGTTCACTCACAAGATAGATGTGGGCCGAGAGTAATAAAGCCCAAAGGCTTGTGCGCTTGTGCGTTCGGGTTTCTATTGTGCAATCGGTTTCTTTCGTGTGATGATACATACATATATACAAGCACAACACATATTCACATAACATTCAATAACATAACATTCCATTTAATCACCCAATTCACATAGTCACATAATGTTTACGTTTGTTACATCAAGGTACAAAGATAGGTTCGGAAATACGAGTTGTCACATTATCCCCAAGTTGAAAGAAATTTCGTCCCGAAATTTAGCACGTACTCACTAAGGAAGCTAGTTAAGTTGCATGGTTTTCTTGGTTTTCCTGGGGTGTCACATCCTCCCTCCGTTGATCTGGAATTTCGTCCTGAAATTCCGTAGCTTCAGCCTCAGTAGTGGTTGTACCGTTTGCGAATAGATGGGGATACTTTTGTTTCATCTGATCTTCGCGTTCCCAGGTGAACTCTGGGCCGCGACGTGAGTTCCAACGAACTCGAACGAGAGGTATTCTAGTACATTTGAGGACCTTAACATCCCGGTCTGTGATTTCAACTGGTTCCTCGACGAATCGTAACTGCTCGTCGATAGTGAGATCCTTCAAAGGAACTATGTGGGTCTCATCTGATAAACACTTCTTTAGATTTGACACGTGGAAAACGTTGTGAACTGCACTGAGTTCTGCTGGTAAGTTCAGTTTGTAGGCCACCTTGCCTATTTTCTCGATGACTTTGAAAGGTCCAACGTATCGTGGTTTAAGTTTGCCTCGTTTACCAAAACGAACCACACCCTTCCAGGGTGAAACTTTGAGTAGCACTCGCTCCCCAACCTGGAGCTCGAGTGGTTTCCTGCCCTTATCGGCGTAGATTTTCTGACGGTCACGAGCTGCCGCCATTCGTTGTCGTATCTGAGCAATTCGTTCTGTTGTGTCTACCACAAGTTCTAGAACAGTAATCTGACTATCCCCCACCTCTGCCCAACAAAGAGGTGACCGGCATTTACGCCCGTACAATGTCTCAAACGGAGCAGCTTTAATGCTGGTGTGGTAGCTGTTATTGTACGAAAATTCCACAAGTGGCAGATGCTTTTCCCAGCCGTTGCCAAAGTCAATTACACATGCCCTAAGCATGTCTTCTAGGGTCTGGATGGTGCGTTCAGACTGCCCATCCGTTTGCGGGTGATAAGCTGTGCTCATATCTAAACGTGAGCCAAAGGACTTGTGCATTGCTTGCCACAGTTCTGAAGTAAAACGTGCATCTCGATCCGAGATAATAGAGGTGGGCACTCCGTGCCTCGAGACAACTTCCTTAAGATATACGTCTGCTAGTGTGGAGAATTTATCCGTTTCCTGGATAGCCAAGAAGTGAGCAGACTTTGTGAGTCGATCCACGATCACCCAAATAGTATCGTTACCATGTTGAGATCTAGGCAGGCCAGTAACAAAATCCATGGAAATTTGCTCCCATTTCCATTGTGGTATTTCTGGTTGTTGGAGTAGGCCTGAAGGTTTTTGATATTCCGACTTGACTCTCGCACAAGTCAAGCACTTGCTAACGTACGTTTCTATGTGAGCTTTCATGCTAGGCCACCAATATGTAGTTTTGATATCGTGGTACATCTTATCTGAACCAGGATGTACTGAGTAGCGAGACTTGTGTGCCTCATCCATCACAAGTGTAACACCTGTGCCTCCACGGCCATCAAACAAATACCAAACCAATGAAATATTATATTTCATACTTGGGATTTGTAAAAATATGTGTATCATTTGCACATATCAATTTTTGTTCAATTCCAAACTCTAAATCGCTTTCTGGAAGGTTATACGCGCACCGATGCGTAAATATAACCAGTTTAATGCAACAAACACTCCGGAATAGTGACATAGGCTTAACATACCTTAAATAACCTTTACATAACTTAGAAATAAGTTTTGAAGGATTTGGTATGGCAAAAACAAGTTAATTCGCTTACAGGGACTAAACTTGACAAACTGCGAAAGTATGCCAATTTGAACTGTAACAGACATTCCGGAACATGACCATAAGTAAAACACACCTTAAATATCCTTTATATAGCTTAGAAATAGGCTTTGAGGGGTTCGGTGTGCTAAAATAAACTTTTGGCTCATTCAGGTACTAAAAGCGTCAAAAAGTGCACAAGTTTGCATTTCCGTGCATAACTTACGTTCTGAATACATCCGGATATCCAAAAACTTATGTAAGCACTAAAATATTTTATTTTAGTGTTTGGCATAAGAAAAATCAATTCGTCACGCCATTTGGATCATTTTTCGCGCTTATGCGCATTCCGTCGTAATTAACCGAAAAACGTAACCGTACGGCTAAACGAACCGACACCCGAGATATTTTTGAACACATTTTAAGTTCCCTATACTTTAACTTCATTTTAGAGCTTTGAAATGGGGTTAACGGGGCTTAAACGTGTCAAAAAAACACATCGAAAACCAAGTTTTGAGGTTGCAGGGACTGAAACTGTAAATCTGCCAAACTAGGTCCGTAAACAGGGGCCAGATGCAGCAAAACGTTTTTTTTCAGCTTTTAACAGCCCTTAACACTCTCCAAAGGCCAAGTGCCAAGTGTCAAACTCTTATGGTGGATGGCAAATGAGTTACCACAACTTTCCAACAAGTGTACGGCTTAGATCGTGCCCCCTTTTCCAAGAAATGATCCTAACGGTTGTCCATTTACTATAAATACCCACATACCCCAACTTCATTTCTCACTAGAATCTGATCATTTGTGCTCTAAGTTGAAACCTTTGTTTCATACATGAGCTATTTTGATCTGGATTAGCATTCGGGGACCCTTCGTAAGTGTTCCTTCGTTCTTTTATTGCTTTTCGAGTCCGAAAGTCGAACTTTGTTTGACTTTCTGCATTGACTAGTTTATGGTCGATGCGAAGTTCGTTTGAACTTCATAACGTGAGCGTGATCACGATGGTTATAGTCCCTAGTGACTATACCTACTGATTACCACGTTATCTAGGCTCAGTGACGAGCCGTAGTTTCGGTCAGAATACGTATTCTTGCGTATTTTGTAACCAAACTACTTGTGGGTATCAAGACCATTTGTTTTGATACCAAACCTGTTTTCTAAACTTAGTTAAGCATGTTTTAACATGCTTAGCTCGTCACTTTTAGTTTAGTGCTTATTTAGGGTCGTAAGGTAAGCGATCTAAACAATCGCTTATACTTTCGAACCCGACCCGTTTGGTCGATCATTAGGATCCGACCAAGCACTTTAGGTGACCATAGTTTATAGGGAATAACCTTACGAGGTTATACCTTATGGTCGCTTCGTTTAAGTAGTTGTATGATAGGTAGTTTATATGCCTTAGGTAAATTACCAAAATACCCCTTTGATGCCAAAATTCATTTTAAACATATGTAACATAACTTTTGACATCTAAACTGATTTGACAACAATATTAGACATGTTAAGGCATATGTTACTTGTCATAGGACTAGTTAGGCGGTCCGAACGCGTTTCACGCGAGCGACGCGTTAAAGTAGCATAAGCTACCTAAACGGGTCGTAATGGGTCATAAGCACTTATGTTAGGATTCATTTAGTATGTAGGCGTTGTTAAACCATATTACACGAGTTCCCATACTCATTTGGTTTACGAACCCTCATTCTATCCGATCTTCCGATTTAGGTCCGGTTTATTAATGTAGTTACCTATATTAGGTGCCGTTTGATATCCGTGATCTCTAGCATTGCTTGGTGGTTATCTTAGGACTTCTGAGCAATCTCAAGTGAGTACATAGACCCCTCTTTTACTGTTTTCCAAACGTTTTGGGGTGGAACACATGTGCCTACTTGTTACTTTCATGCTTTCCATGTTTTCACATTATACACATGCTATGTTCATTAGTACACTATTAGTACATGATTTCATTACATTTTATGCTATGTATGTCCATTGTGTGCATACTTAGTACATTGTTTTACATCACATCACATCACATCACATGCTATGTATGTCGATTTAGTACATGCTTAGTACATTATTTTACATTGCATCTCTGTTGCATATGTTCCAGTAACATATGGACACATTGTTTTACAGCTCTACCTTGTATGTTTACTCTAGCATACTAGGTACATTATCTTCATAAAACATACTTACATTTTGGTATGACATTTGGTTTGTTTAAACTATACTGTACATTCATTAACACCGATCACGCCGCTCGGTAGTAGGTAGTGGTACCATAGGACTTGACAAATCCCATTCCTGAAATCTCGGGTTTGTTTGGACGTAAGGAATGACCGAATCCGAATACATATTCTTTTGATAACTCATTTTTACATAGTTATCCGACTGTCGCAAGGCTTGGATGTATGAATTTTTACAATACCGCATAAATGTTCATATTCAGTATAGCATGCATATATTTTACAAAACATAACTTTGATTTAAACCAAGTTTTACTTCAATACTTTGTTTTGTGCATTTCATCTATGGTTTAGTTGATGCGTTTCACTAGCCATACATAAACATTTGTTACACATTACTTGACTACTTTTGGACTATCAACATTTGACATGGTTTATACAAGGACTTTTGACAATTGGTTTAAACATAGACTTCTTATATTGGTGGTTTGGTTTAAGTAAGTGATTTAAGTAACGAGGCGTGTGTAATATGATACAAGCATGGTGGATACGCCGCTGGTACTTCCTATATATAAGTGATTGTATGGTATTACATATCGTTGCGTTATTTGAAATCATTTCAATTTAGACATATAACATTTTATACAAATAACATACTTTTCACAATACATTGTTTTACAAACAACTTAACTTATACAAACTCATTTTTACATGGTTATTCATTTAACCATGCATTATTCTCTTATTTATACGTATCATCTGAACTTATTGTTTTTCAAATGATTTACAAAGACAAAGCAAATTACAAGGTTCATGACTAAACATTTTCTTAAACAGATGTCATGAATCTTATTTTCACAAAACCTATGTACTCGCCGGCATTTTTATGCTGACGTACCTATTTTCACATGTGTTTCAGGAAATGAAGCATAGGATTGATCAAGATACACTTAGGCGGACATGGGCCTTAGTGACAATAAAAGATGCAAGACTAGTTATTTTGTTATGTTTCTTTGATTGTCAAGACATTGTAACTCTTTTAATCAATAAAACAATATTTCAAGTTCCATGTGTTATGAAACAATGATTCTGTTACAACACTCCCCGATGTTTCCGCCACGTTTTGTAGGTTCTACGTGGTCGGGGTGTGACAGAAAAGTTGGTATCAGAGTTCATGGTTATAGGGAATTAGGTTATTAGTAATACTTTGACCTAGTCTATAACCTTCTTAGGACCCTAACGCGAGTTTACTTGCGTTTAGTCATAAAACAATACTGTCACCTATCCTTAGGCGACAACCACAACAAGAACATAAATTTCAAAACCACTTTGAAAACTAATCATCTGTTCTAGGATGATTGATTACTAGGTTTTGAACCCTTTATTGTAAGGTTTTGAACCCTCTGTTATATGGTTTTGAACCCCTTTGAGTTTTTCAAAACCTCGTCAAGGTCTTGGGTTTTAAATAATGTGAACACGTGCAAACTGGAAGGGTGAATGCCTGTATTCTTGGTTTTCTGTCTAGGCAGGCACTTCGTATACATCTCATCAGACGCGAGACCAGTTGTGCTTACCTGGGAATTCTTGGGATGAGTGTTCACTTATAGGCGAGCATGTCTTCGCGATACATTATTTTTGACCTATTTACTTTGATTTGTCACCATCTCATTTGTTTGCCTTAGGAAACAAACAAATGATCACAATTTTCATTCGTTACCATTCTGTATTGATTATCCAATAACCTTTCACCTGTTTCTTCCTATGCCTTTCATTTGCTTCTAGAATGTCTCTTCCTCTCAGCACCGGTCAAATGTCCGAGCAGACAGCCAAATTCGCTCAACGAATAGGCGAAGTAGTCCTGAAGACTGTTGAATTAACTACTACCATGTATCGTCTCCAGGATGAAACCACTCAAGAGTCACCAAGACAGGCAGGACCTAGTCAGGTGACAGCACCATCAGCCAAGAAACCAATCGAGGAATCAAAGACCATGGATGAACGATCTCCTAAGAAGTCAAAGAAGCGAAAGGCTTCTCAGAATTTCGCCGTGGTCGCTCACAATGATCAAGCCGTCCCCAACCAACCAGCTCAACCCCCTACTAGGAAGCCATACAATGGAACTGCACCTATGTGCAACCAATGTAGCCTCCATCATCATGCTAGTGTGAAGTGCCGCAAATGCCAGATTTGTGGACTTATAGGTCATACAGCAAGGGTTTGCCCAACTGCAGTGGTACCAAATCAAGCTGATAACAATCCTGCTCAAGCTCGTTTCTCGCCGGGGTCTTGCTACAACTATGGCGAGATGGGCCATTTCCGGAGGGATTGCCCAAAGCTTGCTAATGCAAATCTGACCCTCGGATGAGCATTTGACTGAACAAAGGATGTTGCTGTCTTATGCTTTTGTTCTTTTATTTTCTTGTAATGTGAAACAATCTGTTTTGTTTATAAATAAATTATTGTTCACAAATTCTGATGTACAATTGTAGTTACATATGTGTATGACTTTTCCTATGATACCTACATTAAGGAACTATATTCCTTACAAACTACTTTTGCGAATTTCCCATTCTTGCGTTTGTTCATGATTCCTTTGGAAAATTCTAAGTACTCGTTTCATTCTAGGAAACGAAGTACAAGAAATAAATTGAAATTATGAGTAATCGTGCTTTTCACACATCTGTGCCTTTGAATTCTTGGATAGATAACTAAGAGTATTTTCAAATCTCATACCCATTACGTTCTGATTTCTTCAACATGCATAAAATAAGTTTTCAAAACAGCCTACATGATTTCAAAACATCCTATACATAGTTCGAAAACATTTTTAATATAGTGTATTTACTTAAACATAACCAATGCACAAAGCTTTGTCTGTATTTTCAAAAACAACCTTCATGATTTCAAAATGTCTCATATAGCCTGAAAACAATATTAGTACAATATATTTTCTTATCAAGTGCATGATTTCAAAAGCATCATTCATGTTTTCCAAAAACCTTATACATAATTTCAAAATTCATTTCGCATGATTTTAAAACATTTTTATGAATATACCTACCTAATACAACTACTTTATGATTTCAAAGGTATTATATATAAGGTTTCAAAAACATTGAACACATTTTTAGAACCCCATGCATAGTATTGCAAAAAAAAAAATATTTTTCTCATGCATTGACTTAACCTTCAAATTTCGCTTCATATGTCGCCTTGGCATATCGAGCATCTCAACTTCATAAGCATTTCAACTTCATGTTTTGACTTAAGCACGTCCAGTGCAAGGTTTCAAAACATCTTCAACCTCTAAAATCCATATGGGATCTTTTTATCTTCATAATTAGATCCTTGTGGATAATTGTCATACAAATCAAAGTCCTTAATTGGATTCCTTATGTACCTAAATTCGAACATTTCGGTTCCTAATAATCGAAATCGAATTTTCTTTTTGAATCTTTCTATCTTTATAGTTAGATTATTGATAACGTTTAAAGTACCAAATGAAATCCACGGAATGGATTCCTAGTGTGCTTTAAATGCATGTACGCAATTAACAAGACAAATTAACAAACAATTTTGTGGTTATGTGACTATGTGTTTATTCATCTTATGTTTTCTTTTATGCATTTTGTGTTTTTATACTCTGGATATTTGTTATCCAAATCCTCGCAGGATCTTTCATATCTCCATATGAGGGATTCGTAGCAGGATAGTCAAAAGGTACTGCCTTAAATCCTTAATGGGCTTCTATATAATAGTTAAGACCCTTGGATTATATAGTACCACTCCATGTTTCATAAGAGACCCTTTTAGAGGTCTAGTCAAAAAGATTGATTCACAATCTGGTTAAAGGACGACATCTAGTGATGTAGCTGAACAGACTCCTTGATAGTCTATTTAGATCATTTATTGACTTAATTAAAAGGACTCTATGGCGGTCTAGTCACACTCATCACAGGTTTGTTCATTTGGTTTTACACTACACATTATAAAATAGACTGTGTGAACTGTGCAAGGAATTGTCTAATTATGGACGCGTACATAATTATGAAATTTAGTGCACAGAAACCCAGTAAGATTTATTATGTGTAAGAACCGATAGCGACAACAATAACAAAATGAGAACGATGTAATGGAGGTACGGTGGACGCACCAATGACGCTTCATATACTTGTATATAAGTGTCACTCTTACATTGCAAGCATAATGTTATTAAGGTTACTAGAAGTTCAGAACCCTAACCAATATTGTTCGATATTTTCAACTTCATGTTTTAAACTCTCACAAGTTTCCTCTAAATAAATTTCGGGACGAAATTTCCTAAAGTAGGGGAGACTGTAACACCTGTGCCTCCACGGCCATCAAACAAATACCAAACCAATGAAATATTATATTTCATACTTGGGATTTGTAAAAATATGTGTATCATTTGCACATATCAATTTTTGTTCAATTCCAAACTCTAAATCGCTTTCTGGAAGGTTATACGCGCACCGATGCGTAAATATAACCAGTTTAATGCAACAAACACTCCGGAATAGTGACATAGGCTTAACATACCTTAAATAACCTTTACATAACTTAGAAATAAGTTTTGAAGGCTTTGGTATGGCAAAAACAAGTTAATTCGCTTACAAGGACTAAACTTGACAAACTACGAAAGTATGCCAATTTGAACTGTAACAGACATTCCGGAACATGACCATAAGTTAAACACACCTTAAATATCCTTTATATAGCTTAGAAATAGTCTTTGAGGGGTTCGGTGTGCTAAAATAAACTTTTGGCTCATTCAGGTACTAAAAGCGTCAAAAAGTGCACAAGTTTGCATTTTCGTGCATAACTTACGTTCTGAATACATCCGGACATCCAAAAATTTATGTAAGCACTAAAATATTTTATTATAGTGTTTGGCATAATAAAAATCCATTCGTCACGCCATTTGGATCATTTTTCGCGCTTATGCGCATTCCGTCGTAATTAACCGAACAACGTAACCGTACGGCTAAACGAACCGACACCCGAGATATTTTTGAACACATTTTAAGTTCCCTATACTTTAACTTCATTTTAGAGCTTTGAAATGGGCTTAACGGGGCTTAAACGTGACAAAAAAACGCATCGAAAACCAAGTTTTGAGGTTGCAGGGACTGAAACTGTAAATCTGCCAAACTAGGTCCGTAAACAGGGGCCAGATGCAGCAAAACGTTTTTTTTCAGCTTTTAACAGCCCTTAACACTCTCCAAAGGCCAAGTGCCAAGTGTTAAACTCTTATGGTGGATGGCAAATGAGTTACCACAACTTTCCAACAAGTGTACGGCTTAGATCGTGCCCCCTTTTCCAAGAAATGATCCTAACGGTTGTCCATTTACTATAAATACCCACATACCCCAACTTCATTTCTCACTAGAATCTGATCATTTGTGCTCTAAGTTGAAACCTTTGTTTCATACATGAGCTATTTTGATCTGGATTAGCATTCGGGGACCCTTCGTAAGTGTTCCTTCGTTCTTTTATTGCTTTTCGAGTCCGAAAGTCGAACTTTGTTTGACTTTCTGCATTGACCAGTTTATGGTCGATGCGAAGTTCGTTTGAACTTCATAACGTGAGCGTGATCACGATGGTTATAGTCCCTAGTGACTATACCTACTGATTACCACTTTATCTAGGCTCAGTGACGAGCCATAGTTTCGGTCAGAATACGTATTCTTGCGTATTTTGTAACCAAACTACTTGTGGGTATCAAGACCATTTGTTTTGATACCAAACCTGTTTTCTAAACTTAGTTAAGCATGTTTTAACATGCTTAGCTCGTCACTTTTAGTTTAGTGCTTATTTAGGGTCGTAAGGTAAGCGATCTAAACAATCGCTTATACTTTCGAACCCGACCCGTTTGGTCGATCATTAGGATCCGACCAAGCACTTTAGGTGACCATAGTTTATAGGGAATAAACTTACGAGGTTATACCTTATGGTCGCTTCGTTTAAGTAGTTGTATGATAGGTAGTTTATATGCCTTAGGTAAATTACCAAAATACCCCTTTGATGCCAAAATTCATTTTAAACATATGTAACATAACTTTTGACATCTAAACTGATTTGACAACAATATTAGACATGTTAAGGCATATGTTACTTGTCATAGGACTAGTTAGGCGGTCCGAACGCGTTTCACGCGAGCGACGCGTTAAAGTAGCATAAGCTACCTAAACGGGTCGTAATGGGTCATAAGCACTTATGTTAGGATTCATTTAGTATGTAGGCGTTGTTAAAGCATATTACACGAGTTCCCATACTCATTTGGTTTACGAACCCTCATTCTATCCGATCTTCCAATTTAGGTCCGGTTTATTAATGTAGTTACCTATATTAGGTGCCGTTTGATATCCGTGATCTCTATCATTGCTTGGTGGTTATCTTAGGACTTCTGAGCAATCTCAAGTGAGTACATAGACCCCTCTTTTACTGTTTTCCAAACGTTTTGGGGTGGAACACATGTGCCTACTTGTTACTTTCATGCTTTCCATGTTTTCACATTATATACATGCTATGTTCATTAGTACACTATTAGTACATGATTTCATTACATTTTATGCTATGTATGTCCATTGTGTGCATACTTAGTACATTGTTTTACATCACATCACATCACATGCTATGTATGTCCATTTAGTACATGCTTAGTACATTATTTTACATTGCATCTCTGTTGCATATGTTCCAGTAACATATGGACACATTGTTTTACAGCTCTACCTTGTATGTTTACTCTAGAATACTAGGTACATTATCTTCATAAAACATACTTACATTTTGGTATGACATTTGGTTTGTTTATACTATACTATACATTCATTAACACCGATCACGCTGCTCGGTAGTAGGTAGTGGTACCATAGGACTTGACAAATCCCATTCCTGAAATCTCGGGTTTGTTTGGACGTAAGGAATGACCGAATCCGAATACATATTCTTTTGATAACTCATTTTTACATAGTTATCCGACTGTCGCAAGGCTTGGATGTATGAATTTTTACAATACCGCATAAATGTTCATATTCAGTATAGCATGCATATATTTTACAAAACATAACTTTGATTTAAACCAAGTTTTACTTCAATACTTTGTTTTGTGCATTTCATCTATGGTTTAGTTGATGCGTTTCACTAGCCATACATAAACATTTGTTACACATTACTTGACTACTTTTGGACTATCAACATTTGACATGGTTTATACAAGGACTTTTGACAATTGGTTTAAACATAGACTTCTTATATTGGTGGTTTGGTTTGAGTAAGTGATTTAAGTAACGAGGCGTGTGTAATATGATACAAGCATGGTGGATACCCCGCTGGTACTTCCTATATATAAGTGATTGTATGGTATTACATATCGTTGCGTTATTTGAAATCATTTCAATTTAGACATATAACATTTTATACAAATAACATACTTTTCACAATACATTGTTTTACAAACAACTTAACTTATACAAACTCATTTTTACATGGTTATTCATTTAACCATGCATTATTCTCTTATTTATACGTATCATCTGAACTTATTGTTTTTCAAATGATTTACAAAGACAAAGCAAATTACAAGGTTCATGACTAAACATTTTCTTAAACAGATGTCATGAATCTTATTTTCACAAAACCTATGTACTCGCCGGCATTTTTATGCTGACGTACCTATTTTCACATGTGTTTCAGGAAATGAAGCATAGGATTGATCAAGATACACTTAGGCGGACATGGGCCTTAGTGACAATAAAAGATGCAAGACTAGTTATTTTGTTATGTTTCTTTGATTGTCAAGACATTGTAACTCTTTTAATCAATAAAACAATATTTCAAGTTCCATGTGTTATGAAACAATGATTCTGTTACAACACTCCCCGATGTTTCCGCCACGTTTTGTAGGTTCTACGTGGTCGGGGTGTGACAACAAGCTCTCTTAGGTTGCCATAGAGTGGGACCCATATGCGTCCTGTTACGTAGTAAGCACCGTCTTCCTTTCGTTCTAATCGTTGCCTTGAGCCGCGTAGGGCTTCAGCCCTGACATTTTCTGGTTTCAACGCTTCTACCTGAGCGTCCCGTATCTGAGAAGGAAGACTAGACTGTATAGTGAGTTGTAAAGCTCGTACGCGCTTGGGCACAGGGTCCTTTCGACCTAGGGCTTCGGCCACAACATTGGCTTTGCCCGGGTGGTATCTGATCGAGCATTCGTAGTCATTCAGTAGCTCGACCCATCGTCGTTGTCGCATATTGAGTTCCTTCTATTTGAAGATATGCTCGAGGCTCCTGTGATCAGTGTAGATAGCGCATTTGGTACCATACAGGTAGTGTCTCCATATCTTAAGTGCAAAAACAACCACTCCCAGCTCTAGATCGTGTGTAGTGTAGTTCTTTTCATGAACTTTGAGTTGGCGTGAGGCGTAGGCTATAACTTTATCCCACTGCATCAATACACAACCAAGACCCTGAATGGATGCGTCGCAGTAAACCATGAAGTCGTCTGTGCCCTCTGGCAATGAAAGGTTAGGTGCACTGCAAAGTCTATCCTTTAAGTGCTGAAATGCTAATTCCTGCGTGTTTCCCCATCGATAAACAACGCCTTTCTATGTCAGTGAGGTGAGGGGCTGTGCAATCTTGGAGAAGTCCTTGATGAACCTTCTGTAGTAACCTGCCAAGCCCAAGAATTGGCGAATTTCCGTTGGTGTACGAGGTTCAGGCCAGCTCTTGATCGAATCCACCTTGGAGGGATCAACGTGAATCCCATCCTTCTTCACTACATGGCCTAAGAATTGGACTTCACGAAGCCAGAAGTCGCATTTTGAAAACTTGGCGTACAGCTGTTCTGTTCGAAGAAGTTCCAAAATGAGTCGTAGATGCTGCTCGTGTTCCTCCTGACTCTTTGAATAGATCAGGATGTCGTCGATGAAAACTATGACGAACTTGTCCAGGTAAGGCTTGCACACTCTATTCATCAAATCCATGAAAACCGCAGGTGCGTTTGTCAACCCAAAAGGCATAACCAAAAACTCATAGTGTCCATATCGAGTTCTAAAGGCTGTTTTGGAGACGTCCGCTTCTCAGACTCTCAGCTGGTGATATCCTGATCTCAAATCAATCTTTGAATAGTAGCTCGACCCTTGCAGCTGGTCGAACAAGTCGTCAATGCGTGGAAGAGGATAGCGATTCTTCACGGTCACCTTGTTAAGTTCACGGTAGTCGATGCACATTCTAAAAGTACCGTCCTTCTTCTTCACGAATAGCACTGGAGCTCCCCAGGAAGAAGAGCTAGGAGGAATAAAACCCTTATCCAAGAGTTCTTGTAGTTGCGTAGAGAGTTCTTTCAACTCTGATGGAGCTAAGCGATACGGTGCACGAGCTACGGGCGCTGCTCCAGGAGCTAGCTTGATTTGAAACTCGACCTGGCGATGAGGTGGGAGGCCAGGTAGTTCCTCAGGAAATACCTTAGGATAGTCGCGTTCAATAGGAAAATCTTCTATCTTCTTCTCTTTCTTCGAGGTGTCAGTAACGAGAGCCAGAATAGCAGTGTGGCTCTTTCTCAAGCACTTCTGAGCCTTAAGGAAAGAGATGATGCTCACAACAGCACCACTCTTGTCACCATGAATCATGAGAGGTTCATCACCTGGGCGAGGAATACGGACAATCTTTTCATTACAAAGGATCTCTGCTTGATGTTGGGATAACCAGTCCATCCCAATGACAACGTCGAAACTACCAAAGGTGATAGGAAGGAGGTCGATCAAGAAAGTGTGATCAGCAAGAACAAGATTACAACCTTTGACTACGTGTGTGACCTCTATACTTTTACCATTAGCTAACTCTACAGCGTGCTTGGGGTTCAAGGGTGTTGGGGTACGCTTAAGCAGTTGACTAACTTTTAGGGACACATAACTAGTATCAGCACCCGAATCAAATAAGACAGTAACGTAAAAGTCGTCGAGAAGGAACTTACCCGTCACAACATTGGGATCGTTCCTCGCTTCTCCCTGGCCAATAACGAACACACGACCCCTTGTGCCATTGCCATTGTTACCCCCGTTGTTCCCATTCCCTTGATTGTTGTTGTTATTGTTGTTCTGGTTCCTGTTCAGTTGGGGACAATCTCTCTTGAAGTGGCCTTCAGCTCCACACTGAAAGCACCCTTTATTGTTACCCTGCGGCTGCTGTTGCTGGCGTTGATTCTGTTGAGCCTGTTGTTGCTGACGATTCTGGTTTGCGGGGTATAAACTTCTGCAATCCTTTGCGGCGTGACCTGGCTTGTTGCACCTATGGCAGTTACCCCTGGTGCATGGCTCCCTGTGGTGTAGGTTACAGCGATTGCATTTGGGGTGATTTCCCTTGTACCCCCCATGACTTTGGCTACCAGATGATTGCTGACTGGGGCTCTTGTAGTCGTCAGTCCTTCTCTGCTGAGACTGAGATTGAACAGAAGTTGAACCTCTGCTTGAAGCTCCATCCCATTTCCGTTTATTGTCACTAGGAGCATCCGAAGTAGCTGTAGCACTTATGCGCTTGGGTAACCTGTTCTGCTCCACCACCTGATCAGTAAGACGGTGAGCCAACTGAACAACCTACTGGATGGTGGCGAGGTTTGCTGAAGTCACATGACTTTGGATTTCTGGCACTAAGCCCCTGAGATAAAGTTCGATACGCTTAATTGGAGGGTCCACCATAGTAGGACACAGTAATGCAAGCTCATTCGATCTCTTCGTATACGCCTCAATTTCTGACCCCGTCATCTTGAGGTTGAAGAACTCGACTTCCAGCTTATGAATGTCATCACGACTGCAGTATTCTTCCTTGATCATCTCTTTAAAATTGTTCCATGGGGTGGCGTTAGCAGCAACCAACCCCAGCATTTGGACCTGAGCGTTCCACCATGTGAGGGCTAAACCCTCGAGAGTACCGGTAGCATACTTCACCCTGCGTGCCTCAGGGCATTCACACATTTCGAACACAGATTCTAGTTTCTCAAACCAGTGGAGGAGGCCTACGGCTCCTTCAGTGCTGCTGAAAGTAGTGGGTCGGCAGTCCATAAAGGTTTTGAAGGTGCACACAGGCGGCTGAGCATGTTGACCTGTTGTGGGTGTAAGAAAGGACAAAGTTTAACACAAAGGTAGGTTCACGAGAGTAGGACCTAAAGATCCTAGAATGAGTTTTAAACTGTAGGGTATACCTCCTGCTTGTGCGGCTGCAAGTGCCGCAACAACCTGTTCGTTAATCAGAGCCGTTAACTGGGCTTGTGTCATGTTAACGCGTCCAGGCATGATCTTCATATCAAGGAAACACGAGTCAGAAAGGTTCGTGAAAGTGCGATGACAGAAGAGAGTAAGCACACACGTGTTTTCAAATTATAGTTGCTACGTTTATCTAAACATACCAAAAGCAAAGTTCTACGTAGTCTAGCAAGTAGGCAATAAAACATAAACCATATCACCTAGAATGTCGAGCCTTGCACGTGAAGTGAAGCGTCGTTGTGGATCGTAGAGCACTGTACAGGTTGTAGTCTGGTTTTAACAAAAATCATTTTCCTTTATTAAAACCAAGTTCTCTATAACCAATGGCTCTGATACCAATCTGTCACACCCCCAAAATCCACACGCGGAGTATTACCGCTTGAAGGCGTGACTGACCAGGATCAAACCACCAATCATATTGAACAAGCAGATAATTAATTATAAAAGTCCAACCAACACGATTGGTGTCCAAAACAAACATAGTTTAAGTTGTAAGCGGAAGCATAAAGTTTAAAACCAAAACATAAGTTTAAATATCCAAAGGTTTAACATGGCACACAGCTGTCCATGTCCCACAACGGCTCTTCCCCATGCAAGCTCCAGTTAAGTACCTATTGACCTGCAAAGCATGTAGTAACGAGTCAACAATAATGTTGAGCGAGTTCACAGTTGGGTGTTGGTTTTAGTTGTTCCAAAAATAGTTCCTTTAACTGGCATCCCTGGTTACCCCACAGTTGAAAACGTGATTTGTTTAACCCATTAACTCTGGCAATCCAGCCGTGGGGGCTACCCCATGATAGTTATCTGGCATTTCGGCCGTGGGGGCTACCCCATGTATACACTAGACTCGTTACCATATCGACTGCTGACTGTAGTCATGTTTATGTGCCCTGAACTATCAATGTCTATCATCATTGACGTGCCCAGATCCATTAGTTCATGCCCGTCCTCTGCGGCACGGTGTGAGGCTTGTCAGACCTAAATAGCGCTATCTAACTAATGACCCGCTCGCCATTGGCCCGGCGATTAAGTCGATATAAAAAGGAGGGACTTCGTGATAGAGTTTTGGTCTAGTAAAAGTTAACTGTCCATGAGGACGAGGAATTTCATTCCTAAACCAGTACTGTCCTACCCAAGAAAGGACGAGGAATCCATGTTCCTTAACCCCATTCCCAATCCCTGGGAATCCCATGCTTTATAGAATGTGTGAACTCACCTTAGATTGCTCGGTAGGTAAACGAAAGGTCAATCGAGCTGCTAGAGGTCAACCACGTCCTAACATGGTTACCATACAAGTCAGGTCTAGGTGCACGTATGATTACACATAGGTAGCAGATTATGAACACATGTTGATCATGGCAGACACATAATGCATGTTAACACCTTAACAGTAACAGTCAAGCACTCATCATGTCTAACTTGTACTATCCGAAAGATATAGCAATAACAGTCGGCCCAACATGTTGTGCGTTCAGCACAGCCTTGTGCGATCCACAACATGTTGTGCGATTCCGTTAGACACCCGACCCAAATAACAAGAAGCCCAAATGAACATAAGTAGTTCAATAAGTAACCGACCCAAACAATTAAACATGTATCCCTTGTGCGATCCGATAACCCTTGTGCGATTGGGGCTAATCCGGCCCAAACATATACCCGGCCCAACAGTTAAGTAACATTACAAGTTATGCGACTAGAGACACCTTGTGCGACTGAAGCATCTTGTGCGACTGAATAAGACTTGTGTGACTAGACTTCTTGTGCGAATAGACTCTTGTGCGACCAAGGTGTCTTGTGCGATTAGTCTTGCTATCCGAATATTAAGCCATTCAGTTACAATCATTCACAGTTTCCAAATTTACAATTTATCAATTAACACAATCAAAGATTCTACCCAAACCCTTAATCGATCAAACAAGGTTTTTATCTCAAAGTTTATATGAACCCTAATTAATCAAAATTAATAACTTATCAACACTTAAACATGTAACATGATTCTTGTTCTTGATTACTAACACACGTCCTATCATAACAACACAATGAATCATCTTAGTGTTAAACACATCACAGCCGATTGCATACATTCTATTCTAAATCATTCCGAAAACAATACAAAATAACCGATTAACATCATCATGCATATCCGATTGGCTAGAACATCATCATATGATTAATAATCCGAAGCATATACATAACAGTCGATTAACAAGCATTCAGTTCCAGATCATAATCATGCAAATCGAATTTGTTTAAACATCAACACGTAAACATCATTGTTCATCATTCATACAACCCTAATTATTTAATCAAATCATGTAATCATAACATCGTGTAACTAAACATAAATCAAGAACACTAACCGATTGAGAGGTCTAACGAAAAGGGTGATCCGATTCAAGGAATGAACTTCGAGAGAAAGGGGATGCTTGCCGTCGGCTTAGAGAGAGAGAGGAGAGCACTAGGGTTTTACGTGTGTGGGTGTTTTGCAACAAATGAGGAGTATACCCTCCACTCATGGGTTATGCGACACAAAGGGGGTGGGCCGAACCCTCCTAATGCCCATTCGGTTCACTCACAAGAGAGATGTGGGCCGAGAGTAATAAAGCCTAAAGGCTTGTGCGCTTGTGTGTTCGAGTTTCTATTGTGCAATCGGTTTCTTTCGTGTGATGATACATACATATATACAAGCACAACACATATTCACATAACATTCAATAACATAACATTCCATTTAATCACCCAATTCACATAGTCACATAATGTTTACGTTTGTTACATCAAGGTACAAAGATAGGTTCGGAAATACGAGTTTTCACGTATTGTGGTTGGTCTTATTTACTTAATTACGATGTTCAATATGATTGGTGGCTCGATCCTGGTCATGTCATGCCACCAAGCGGTGATAATCCGCATGTGGATTTTGGGGGTGTGACACTCTTACTGTCCGTAAAGGTGTCCCAGACCAGCAAAGTTGCAGAAAAATTGAATCTGGCCTTTACCACCTATTCTAATGGTTTTTAATCCTTGTTTTTGCACTCTATGGATTGATATTTGAATTCCCCTGATATTCTAAACCATGTGCCCAAATGTAAGGTCTAGATTAAAGCACGAATTTCGAGGAACGATCTTAATGGTTGTCGAAAAACTATATAAACCCACTTGATTTCACTTCACTCTTCACACTTCTGGTCTGAATTGCTCTAAGTTGAAGTTCAAAACTTCATACCTGAGTATTTTGGATCAAAATCTTCATTGCTTGGACCCTTTGTAAGTTTCTTTCATGCTCGTTTATACTTTTCAAGCGTGAAAGTCAAACAGTGTTTGACTTTTTACTTTGACCAGTCTTTGGTCAACACAAAGTTCGTATGAACTTTGCAACGTGAGCGTAATCACGATGGTTATAGTCCCTTGTGACTATACCTACTGATTACCACGTCGATTAGTCGAAGTGACGAGTCAAAGTTTAGGTCAAAATGCCGTTTATGCACATTTTGAGATGAAACTATCCTTGGGTATCAAAACACTTTGTTTTGATATCAAAACCTGTTTTCTAGCTTAGTTAAACATGTTTTAACTAGTCACTTTTAGTCTAGTGCTTGTATAGAGTCGTAAGTCAAGCGGTCTAAACCACCGCTTAGACTTTCGAACTCGACCCGTTTGGTCAATCATTAGGACCCGACTAAGCATGTTTAGTGACCATAGTTGTATAGGGAATAACTTTACGAGGTTATACCTTATGGTCACATATGAATCCCTCCCTCATAGCCCAGTGGTTGTGGAGCCGGTTGTCCTCCTAGAGGTCACCGGTTCGACTCCCGCTTGTGGCGAAAGGGGGCGGGACGTCCCAATGATAGATCGTATCCTACCGAGGCATGGTGCGGTCTTGAGGGCAACCCGGTTTTCACCCAGCTGTTACCCCAGCGGTTTTACCCGTGTGGGGGCAGTATGGTTTCCGGGCGAAGGTCAGCTTACGAGACGGCCGGGGCCCAATCGAACATCGCGCCGGAGGGCGGAGCTGACGGGGGATTGTCTTCGACAAGAACCCGGTGACACTGAGTCACATACATAGAAAGTCACCCTTCAAAAAAAAAAAAAAGTTGTATGATAGGTAGTTTATATGCCTTAGGTAAATGACCAAAATGCTCTTTTCATGCATAATTGAATTTTAAGCATATGTAACTTAACTTTTGTCACCTAAACTGATTAGGCAACATATTTAAACATGTTTAGGCATATAATACTTGTCACATGACTAGTTAGGCGTCTCGAACGCGCTTTTGTGCGAACGACGCGTTAAAGTAGCATAAGCTACCTTAATGGGTCGTAACGGGTCGTAAGCACTTAGGATAGGTTCCGATTTAGAATGTAGGCTTTGTTATACCATATCACATGAGTTCCAATACTCATTTGGTTTACAATCCTCGTTCTACCCGATCTTCCGATTTAGGTGTTGATTTATTAACTAGCAATCCGATTACTAGGTACTACTTGAATTCCCTTGGTTTTTCCCGAGCATTGATAGTTCATTAGATCAAGGATACCTTACAATTCAAGGTGAGTACATAGTTCCCCTATTTTACTGTTTTCAATTGTTTTAGGGTGATTCATATGTGTTAAACGATTTCGAGGTATTAACGATGATTTCAAAAACGAATACTATGGTTTATATTAAACAAATAACGATTTCGATAATGTGAACAAACTTGTTGGACGTATTTACATAATGAATAACATTCATTAGTTTTGGCCGAACCGACCAGTATTAGGTTATGGTACCATAGGATCTGACAAATCCCGTTATCGGACTGCACCCATGGTTATGTGTGGGGGTTATGTGGGTAACGACTGAACCTGCTGATTGTTTGCTTACCCTTGGTAGTTTGTTAATACGAGTTTAACGATAGACAAGTTACGAAGGTTTGGATGTTATTAGCGAGACGACCAAAAGTAGTTTTCACAATTAAAACGAGAACGATTTAAACGATTTGAAATGATTTGAATAAGATAAACGAATTGAACAAACGATTGGTTTGGGTTGTGATTAGATAATGGGACGGGTGTAACATGATAAAAGCATGGTAGATACACCGCTGGTACTTCTTATATATAAGTGTTTTTATCATATTACATTCCGTGGTATTATTTAGTTCACTTGGGCAAACGATTTTAAAATGATGTCGCACAACGATGTTTACTAAACGATATAAACCATACGAGTTTTACTACAAGATGATTTACAATTTGGTTTACTTAAACAAATGTTTTGGGTTAAGATTCATGGCTACGAGATTTTATAAACTATAACCAACTTGTTTTGAATTGGTTAATCATGTTGCAATACTATACACTTTTCAAAACAAGGTTTTCAACTATTGACTCTTGTAGTCTAACGAAGTATTGTAACATGTAAACGAGCTATGAATCCGACACTCTCACAAAACCTATGTGCTCGCCGGTATTTCTTTGCTGACTTTTTTTACATATGTTTAAGGTAGTGTTGAATGATGTTGATTGCCAGGATACATGCTCACTTAGGACTGGACGAGGCCTTAGTGACTTAATAACGATGATAGACTATGTTTAACTTGTTTGTTTTAACTTGAAGACAATGTAAATATTCAATAATCCAATAAAACGAAACTTTTTGAATCCATGGTTGTGAAACAATAATTCTGTCGCTCCACTTCCCGACGTTTCCGCCGCGGTTTCGTTGTTTTAACGCGGTCGGGGTGTGACAGAAGAGTTTGTATCAGAGCCAATGGTTATAGGGAATTAGGTTATTAGTAATGCTTTAACCTAGACTATAACTTTTCTAAGACCCTAACGCGAGTTCACTTGCGTTTAGATTTTTAGAACAAAACCGTCACCTATCTTTAGGTGATAACCACAACAAGAACACAATAACAAATCCGATTTAAAAATTAATCATCTATTCTTGGATGATTAATTATAAGGTTTTGAACCCTCTAAGTTTTCAAAATCTCGTCAAAGTTTGGGTCTTATAATGTGAACACTGCAATCTGGAAGGGTGGGCGCCTGTATCCTGAGTTTTCTATCTAAGGCTAGAGTGTTTGTACAAATCCACATAATCGGACCAATCACTCTTACCTGGGAACTCTTGGGATGTGTGTACACTTATATGTGACAACTGTGTTCTGTAACCGATGTACGATGTAAAACAATGATGATTATTAATAAAACAATGTGCTTTGGTGTTACTATATGTGTTTTGGTGTTATTATATGTGTAATTGTGTTTGGTGATTTTACAATTTGATTCGATTCCAATTTCAAGCTTTAAATCGCTTTCTAGAAGGTTATACGCAAACTGGTGCTCAAACGCAGTCAGTATAACGCGAAAAACACTCCGGAATAGTGAAATAGGCTTAGCATACCTTAAATAACCTTTACATAACTTAGAAATAAGTTTTGAAGGCTTTGGTATGGCAAAATCGAGTTAATTCGCTTACAGGGACTAAATTTGACAAACTACGAAACTATGCCGATTTGTATAGTAACGAACATTCTGGAACTTGATCATAAGTTAAACATACCCTAAATAACCTTTACATAGCTTAGAAATAGGCTTTGAGGGGTTCGGTGTGCTAAAATAAACTTTATGCTCATTCAGGGACTAAAAGCGTCAAAAAGTGCATAAGTTTGCATTTTCGCGCATATCTTACGTTCTGAATATATCCGGACCTCCAAAAATTTATGTAAGCACTAAAATATTTTATTTTAGTGTTTGGCATAAGAAAAATCCATTCGTCGCGCAATTTGGATCGTTTTTCGCGCTTATGCGCATTCCGTCGTAATTAAGCGAACACCGCGATCGTACGACCAAACGAACCAACATCCGGCATATTTTTGAGAATGTTTCATCTTCCCTATGCTTTAACATCCTTGTGAAGCTTAAAAATGGGCTTGACGGGTGCTAGAAGTGCCAGAACACGACCATACGCGCACATGGACCAAAACTGCCAAAACTGAAACTGCTGGTCTGCAGAGTCCTTACGGACCGTAAGAGGAGGACCATACGGTCCGTAAGCATGTACCAGATCAGCAGAAGCTTCTTTCTAGCCTGTTTCCAGCTGTTACACTCACAAAACCCAATTGCACATGTCTCTTCCTGATAATGGGGGGCCATTTTGGTGTACCATGGAATTACAGCAAGTGTAGGGGTGAGATTGAAGCTTGATTTTCGAGAAACGATCCTAACGGTCCTAGAAATCCTATAAATACCCCCACCCTTCACTTGCAAAACCCACTTGATTTCTGAAAATTTCTCTAAGTTGATGTGTTTGAAACACTTCATACCTGAGAAATACTTGGAAATCAAACTTGCGGGGACCCTTTGTAAGTGTTCTTTCGTTCTTTTCATTCGTTTTAGCGTTAAAGTCAAACTACGTTGACCAGTTTATGGTCAATGTGAAGTTCGTTTGAACTTCATAACGTGAGCGTAATCACGATGGTTATAGTCCCTAGTGACTATACCTACTGATTACCACGTTATCTAGGCTCAGTGACGAGTCGTAGTTTCGGCCAAAATGCGTATTCTTGCGTATTTTGTAACCAAACTACTCTAGGATATCAAAACCGTTTGTTTTGATATCAAAAACATGTTTTCTAACTTAACTAAACATGTTTTAGCATGTTTAGCTCGTCACTTTTTTGTTTAGTGCTTGTGTAGAGTCGTAAGTCAAGCGGACTAAACACCCGCTTAGACTTTCGAACACGACCCGTTTGGTCGATCATTAGGATCCGACCAAACATGGTTAGTGACCATAGTTGCATAGGGAATAACCTTTCGAGGTTATACCTTATGGTCACCTAGTTTAGGTAGTTGTATGATAAGTAGTTTATATGCCTTAGGCAAATTACCAAAATACCCTTTTCATGTATAATTGGTAATTAAGCTTATGTAACCTAAAATTTTGTCACATAACTGATCATACAACAAAATTAAACATGTATAGGCATATAATACTTGTCATAGGACTAGTTAGACGTCTTGAACACGCTTTTGCGCACATGACACGTTAAAGTAGCGTAAACTACCTTAATGGGTCACGATGGGTCGAAAGCACTTCGGTTAGGTTTCATTTAGGATGTAGGCTTTGTTAAACCATATCATGTGAGTTCCAACACTCATTTGGTTTACAAGACCTCATTCTGTCCGATCTTCCGATTTAGGCGTCTATTGTTTGACTAGTGGTTAGATTACTAGGTGCTACTTGATTTCTCTGATTTACTCGAGTTTGTTGAAGTACTATTGATGGAGGATACCTTGCACTACATGTGAGTACATAGTTCCCCTATTTTACTGTTTTCAATTGTTTTGGGGTGATTCATATGTACAAAATGTTTTCAAGGTTAAAACGATGATTTCAAAAACGAATAGAACGATTTATACAAAACTATTAACGATTTCGATAATGTGAACGAACTTGTTGGTTGTAGTTACATAACGATAGACATTCATTAGCATTGATCAAGCCAACCAGTATTAGGTTATGGTACCATAGGATATGACAAATCCCGTTATTGCACTATACCCATGGTTATGTGTGGGTGTTGTGGGTAACGACTGAATCTGATGATTGTTAACTTACCCTTTGGAGGTTTGTTAATGCAAGAACGAGTTGAACGATGAACGAGTCACAAAGGTTTGAATGTTATTAACGAGACGACCATATATAAGTTTTCACAATTAAAACGAGGATGATTTAAACGATCTAAACGAGTAAACGATTTGGGAACGATTTGTAAACGATTTGGAAACGATTTGGGAACGATTTGGAAACGATGTTAAACGATCTGGGTAAACGATTGGTTTTTGGGCTAGTGTTTAGATAACGGGACGGGTGTAATGTGGTGAAAACATGGTAGATACGCCGCTGGTACTTCTTATATATAAGTGTTTTCAACATATTACATACCGTGGCGTTATTTAGTTCACTTGGGTAAATGATATTGAAACGATATCACTCAATGATGTTTTCGAAATAATATACGAGTTTTATTAACGAGTTTATACGAGATGTTTTACAAGATGGTTTTCTAAAACAAAAAGCTTTTGGGTTAAGAATCATGGCTACGAAATTTTTATAAATTGTAACCATCTTGATTTAAGTTGGTTAATTATGTTGCAATATTATACATTTTTCTAAACAAGGTTTTCGAAGTATTGCAATATATGTAAATAAGCCATGATTCCGATACTCTTATAAAACCTATGTACTCGCCAGCATTTCTTTGCTGACTTTGTTTTTACATATGTTTCAGGTGTTGTTGCTTGATTGACGTTCTAGGATGCATGCGTCACATAGGATCTGGACGAGGCCTTAGTGACATAATATCTATGATAGACGATATAAAACTTCTTTGTTATGTGTTAAAACAATGTTAATGTTTAATATTAGCAATAAAACGAAACACTTTTGGTATCCATGGTTATGAAACGATAATTCTGTTACAACACTCCCCGACGTTTCCGCCACGCTTTGTTGTTTTACGTTGTCGGGGTGTGACATTATAGGCTAAAGCAGGTCTTCGCGATACATTATATTGACCCATTTACTTTGATTAGTCACTGCGTGTCATTTGTTTGTTCAAGGTAACGAACAAATGATCGCCTTCCTTAAGTTTTGTCGATGTTTTCAATACCTCTTTTGTTTATCCAATTGTCGATCTCACTCGTTTCTCATGTTTCCTTGTTCTTTTTAGAAAATGCCTCCTCGACGAGATGCACAACCTTAAACTAACGCAGAAATCGCAGCCCTTGTCGCTCAGCAAATGGCTGCTGTGCTTCCGAACATAGTAACCCAGATCCATCAAATATACAACAACAATAACAACAACAATGCTCAGTGTAGTTTCAAAACTTTCAATTCAGCTAAACCGTTAAAGTTTTCTGGGTCTCAAGGAGCAACTGCGCTCCTGCAATGGTTCGAGAGCCTCGAAAGTACATTTAGACATGTTCAGTGTCTGAATGAGCTTAAGGTTGAATTTGCATCCAGTGTTTTTGAGAAGCATGCTCTTACGTGGTGGAACAGTGTGATGCGTGATAGGGGTGCTGATGTGGCCATGGCACAAACTTGGGAAGAGCTTCGAGCTCTCATGATGAAAGAGTTCTGTCCCCGTCACGAGATTATGGCTCTGGAACGAGAATTCGACGATCTGAAACAAGATGGGGGAGAACACCGTGCTTATATGGATCGTTTTAAGGAACTGAGTTTGTTGTGTCCTACTATGGTTACCCTGTTGGAGAAAGCGATTGAGAGGTATATCGATGGTCTGCCCGATATTGTGCAAGATATTGTCACTGGTAGTAATCCTGCCACTGTTCGTCAGGCAATTGAATTGGCAGCTACTCTGACTGTGTCTCAAGTCAGAAAAGGTAAACTGACCCGCAAGGGTGACAAGAAGCACTCGACCGACACTACCCAAGACAAAGAAAAGGGTAAAGGTAAGGTGTAGGTCCCTTAATCCCGTATGGATCGTAACAAGACTGTTAATCTATCAAGGGTGCGGAATCCCCTTGATTGATCTTTGAACACAGAAACAAGATTATGTAGAAGAACAAGAACTTGAACACACAAACACACAAACTTTCAAAACTGATCTTCTGTGATTATCAAACCCTTAGAAGCATTTTACAATCACTAAGAACTACAAGAACCTAACAGCCGATTTCTGTTTTGTTCTTAACCTCTCAAACTTGAATGCTCTCTCACAATCTCCAAAAGGCTCTCAAGTTGTCTAAAGTGTCTAACCCTAAAACTCAAGACTAAGGCTGTTTATATACACACACCCAAGATCTCGAATTGGGCTTTGCCCATATTACATTTGTCACATAAACTTGGGCCTAATAGACTTAATACAAACTTGGACTGATTGGTCTTCATAGAACTCGTTTTTCTTTAAGTCTTCATGATCCAATCTTCTGTTTAATATCCAAAGACCAATCCAAAGCTGTTGTCATATAACATGCACCAACAAACTCCCCCTTGACAATAGCTTGCAAAGGAAACTTTAGTCTTCAGAATCTCATAGTCTTTGGTCTTTGGATAGCGTCAGTTTCAACATGAATTCTGTCTTTTTCAGCAACAGACTCCCCTTAAGCTGATGCATCCAATCACCAAATCTTCCAAGTTTTGATTCAGCATTCCATGTAAGTCTTCACAGCATCCACTCTGCATTGTAGAAGGAGGATTCTACCAAGCAGCAACAAACTCCTCCTCTCTTCACAGCAACTTCTCATCAACAAACTGCTTCAATCTGTATACTATAAAACAAACATCTCGAGAAACCATAAGAATTTTTCAACATAGTTAAAGAAATATTAGAATACTAGAGATAGTTAAACTGTATCAGATTTATCATTTTCAAATTAAGCACCAACACGCACAAATTTTAACAAACACCTTATAACCTGCATGATTTAAAAAATTTTGAACCCACTTTCTAACACAGTCTCCCCCTTTCGGTAACAACTCCTCCAAGAATAACAGTTTTCCGTACATTAAGAATTTTAACAGAAAAATACACTATTTTTGGATTTTTATATTTTCTGAAAGCAAATAAATACGAAAAGCATTAAACACTCTATTTTTGTGAGAATCACTGATAAGAAGATCATATCAGCACAATCAAACTGTTTCACACAATTATATAATTCTTTATTTAAGTTTTAGTGAAAAGCAGTTCAAGACGATTACCAGTATGTTTGTCCACCTAAACAAAATGCATGAACATTTCAAGTACCATTACCGTATGATACGTTAAGGTAATTTTATTATACCGAAATACTAGTGTGTCCCACTTCAGGATATACCCCCGCGATCAAGGTATGCACAAAGATTCATCGTAGTAGGTGAGTATACTGAATTCATCCGTTTTGTTTTTCAATGATAGATAATTGGTGAACAGGTCAGTACTTCCGTACAGCAGAGAGACCAAAATATCTTATCGAGGGCTAAGACAGATACCATTTTTGGTACGAATTGTGCATTTGCACTTATTGATTGACTCTCTATGAGAGCTTTTTTATTTTTTATTTTCAGGGTTTTGGCCTTTTTAGCTCTTTTAAGATATCCTGGGTGTGTCTAGGTCAGCATGTATCTGGATGCAGCAGAAGGACACCCCTGATATCCCCAGATGAAATAACAGCGCAAAGACCCAAAACTTCAGATTTTGGCAATCTATCAACGCAAGATTTAAGGTCATTAAACCATACACCACTGATGTGTTCCCCACTCATACTCAGTTCGTTTAGGTTT